>BQNB010006350.1:3425-82195 GCA_026074375.1 Tanacetum coccineum
AGGCTTGTCAGTACTAACTTTTGGCTTGTCAGTACCTTCATTTGGCTTGACGGTTGATTCGCTAGAATCCAACACACGTAATAATAAAATATATGATATGATGGAAAATTACCAATTTACCCTTGAGGACAAAGGCAAAAAGGGAAATCTTCACAAAAATAATATATAATATAATACGTATGTTAACTGGGAAGTATGATTCCCGGGTCGTTATTTCCCAACGACTTGTGAAATTGAGACCACGTTTGATGTTCGGACAATAATTTGAATTGGTAACAAAGATGGATTTGATTATCTATTTCTAAACAATTAAGCACGAAAACAAATAACGGGTAAGAAGAAAACACGACAAATAAGCAGGTATACTAAATTTTAAGCCTATGAATGCAAATTTAAAATCTAAACCTAAATTAAGACAAAGTAAAATTTTAAGATAAAGAAAATTATTTTTTAATTTTTTTTGAAATTCTTTTTTTGAATTAAAAGCTAATTTAATGATTAAAAATCCTAGAAAATAACAGATTAATTCCTGAAAATTCTAAAAAATGATTTTAAACAAGTTATGAAGGAAAATGAGCAGATTATTTAAAAAAAGCTTAATTTAACTATTTTTTATAATAAAATCCTATTTTATAAAAACTATGAAATTAAAAATCTAAAAATGACAAAAATGATTTTAATGCATGTAAACCTTAAAGTAATTATTATAAATCTAAAAACTATTTTTTTGTATTTTTAAATTTTTTGTATTTTTTATTGATTTTCGAAAATTTTAAACTAAGAAAAATGATAAAAACTAAACTATTAATGCGAAAAATCCAGAAAAATCACAAAAAGTACCTAATGATGTCAGGAATCTAAGAAAAATAAAAGTAGAAGCCTAGCTTATCTAATAAGCTGGGAAAAAGCTATACGAAGCTACGACTTATTATAAGGCTTTAAGAGCAAAAAGTGTTTAAGAATAAAGTGGAAACAAATGCTCACGGATGAGCTATTGAAGCACAATGGTAAGACTATGGGTGTGTATGCAAGAGGTCGTGGGTTCGAGTCCCAGGCTCAACTTTTTTATATTCTTTTTAATTTTGAAAATTCAAAGAACAAAGTTGTAAATAAGCTCAAAACTAAAAACTTTTGTGAAAACTGTTTTTTTGATTCTAAGAAAATAAGCTGAAAATTAGCTTTTAAGAACAGAAAAACTCTTAACTTCTTTTTGGCTTTTTTAAACAAAACTTAAGTACTCAAAAAGCTGTAATAAGTTAAAAGTAGAGCTAAATAACAATATATATCCTAAGACTAACCTAAATAAGATCAATGTGGACAGAAATAAGCTCAATGAGACAAGCCATAAGCTGAAAAATCACAATAAGCTCTTAAGCAAACTTTTAAACCAAACAGTCCTAATGACAATTTTTTGAGCTTAAAATTAAGCAATGAAATAAGCACTTTATGAAATGAAACTTATATTTTCTTAAAACTTGACTCAAAGACTACTAGAAAATGATTTTTGAAAAGTCTTTTGAAAATTAGAGCTTATGGAAAAAGCTTTTGAAAAGAACTGTTTAGACAATGTAAGATGATTATAGAAAAAGAAGAAAAGCTATTTATGAGCTTAAATTCAGATGATCAAAAGAGCTTTATGTTGAAAACAAACTTAAAACAGATAAACTACTATCTTAAATCTTCTTGAATGCTAAAATTCAGACCCTAACTACTAGATTTACTGCTGAAATTTGATGTTGAAAAAGATGTTTGTAATTTAAGTTGCTGATGCAATTGACATGTAAATGAACCAAACTTTAAAACCTTTAAGTTCAGACTAAAGAACTTGATTCTAATTGATTCAAAACAACTAATTAAGTGCAATTTTAACAAAAATGACAACTAGAAAGCAAATAAGCTAAAAATGCTAACTATACTTAAACTATTGCTAACTGATTCAAATTATAAACTAGAAATCCTAAGAAAACTTGATTTAACTCAGCAAACTACTTAGAATTCAAACTCTCAAGCCTACAAATGATCAATAAATTCAGTTTAAAGATCCTAAAGAGCCACAAGCAGTACTAACTCTTGGTTAGTACTGCTGTGCCAAACACCCCTTTAGAATTCATAAAATCCAATTAAGCTTGCAAGTATAAAATCTAATGAAACAATCTCAAAGACCAGATAACAAGCAGCTTATAACAGACCTAATAAACCTATTTCAATAAGCAATTAAGCCAGAAATTAAGAACTTAGTACTATGCTAGTTAATTTTGGTTTTTTAATGATTTTAAAGACAAAATGAAGAAAAGTAAGATCTACACTACTTAAGCTAAAAACATATTATAAAACATGATCAATAAGCACAATGAGATAGATTTAAGCACAAATAAGCTAAATTATAAGCAAAATAAGCAAATTATAAGCTAGAAGATTAAGACAGAAATTGAAATAAGGAACTTACAATAGCCTTAGCTAGACAAAGGCTCAAATTGCTCAAGGAGCTGTCTACAAGCTCTAGCTTATCACAAGGATAAGCTAGTTAAGTCCCATAAGCCCTTCCAGGTTAAGCTTATCATCCAAGGTTCAAAATCCATAAAGCAAAGGTATTAAACTGATTTTAAAGGTTTAAGTATATTAGATGATTAACTCGAGCTCAATTTGAGCTTAGAGACTCAAAGAGCTTGTGTGGAGCTTATGAGAGCTTTTGTAACAGTAAACAAACATTTGAGCTTAATAAGGGTTTATGACAGATTATATAAAAGAAAGCTTGATTTCACTAATAGAAAACTGGTTACAACTTTTGGAAATGGAAGTTACAATAAGCTGAAAAGGTTACATTACTTAAGCTAAAGTTTTAAAAGCTAAAAAAAACTAGACAGTGTGTGTGTGAATGTGAGGGGCTATTTATAGCCTGCAAATGAAGCTTCTAGGCCTTGGATCACGCTCTTTTCTCCCTTAATCTTGTCCTTTTATTCTTCCAATTATTTGATCTTGATTCTTGTCCGTTGGATCAACTTGCTGAGCACACGGATTGCCAACGTGGCATTCCGTGTGTCAGAGCACTTGTGCTTCTTTTATACTTACTTTAGTGCAAAATCTCAAGTCCTTGTGTGTTTCTTTCCATGCCCGCGTGTCAGACCTTTTGGGGATTGACCAATGGGAGGCTCATGTGACGTCTTCTTTTGCCAGGTTGGACCTTGTCACTTGAATTGCATAGCCACATCCTTAATTTTCATTTACCCTTTGTTTTGAGCCCGAGGTAAAATGAAGAAGAAGATGAATAGTAAAAACTGTCTTTCCCGCGTTTAAAAATTATAAAAGGGTGCGTTTGATTTCTTCTTTGACCCGGGTTTTGACTTGGGCTTATATATAAAGGGATTGGGCCTGAGTATGTTTTGGGCTCGGGAAGGTTAACAAGTTTAAGGTTATAATAAGAGATAACGAGTGTTAACTCTATATATATAAGAGTTAACACCGTTAGGGCTTAGGGACTATTTTTGCAATTTGGTTTATTTGAGGGGCTGATTTGGGTAATTTAAGGGTTTTTGTCTTCTTGTAGTTGACCAATGTTGACCAATGGTTGACTTTGGTTGACCTTGAAAGCATTCTCTCGGCTCTTGTACACTCTATTTGTTCCCGTGTTCGTTTTTATTCGATTTTGACCGTTTTCTTGTGATTTTTGCATACCGTACCTACATAATCACAAAGACAAAACAAGAAATATACAAGCATTTTAAGCACAATTTTGTCTTTTTAGGGCTATTTTTGATATAAAACGGATATGTGTTTTCACACATATCAAAATTCCCCAAACTAAGTGATTGCGTGTCCTCACGCAATATTATATGCTTTAAAACCAAATACCTCAAAACTTCCCCAAACTAAATCTTTGAAAAGTAGCAAAGACTTTTGTGGAGAGAGTTAAGAAATCACAAGCTTTAAAACACCCCATTTTCCCATTTTTAAATTTTATTTATTTTTTATTTTTATATTTTTTTAAATTTTTTTAGAGTATAAACTTAGAATATTTTGACTTTCGTTATTTCCATAACTGTTAGGGATCATAGAACAAGATGCATTTCGATCCGAGAATGCCCCAAAAAGGATAAATTCATCGTCCCCGACTTTTCACTTATCCAAACCAAGCTTAAAACGAAATCACAGCTAAATATCAGTAAAAATGCTAACACTACTCATATTTGCAACTTGTGAACTTTTTTACTCCCCGACATTTATTATATTTTTTAAGTGAGTGTGCTTATTTTGAATCAACCATGGATCAACCCGTTTTTTTGCAAAATCTATGCTTCACGTTTTCACGACAATGATATAATGGAGTTTGAAGCGAGATCATTCCATGTAGCGACTTTCCGCACGGCAACAACCCAAAACCTTGCGGCTAAGCGAACCAGCTTTTGACACCGCCACAGAGACAGTATCAGACTCACGACCTTAGTTTCAAAAAACTCTCAGGTTTTCCTGTATATTCAATAGCTTATAAAATAGAATAGACAGAAGTTCAAAGCATATTTTAATTTAAAACAAAAAAAATCAATTTATTATTAAACTTAATATAAAATATTTATGCAATTGTAAACCCTCGACCTTTAGAGAGGCCTGCAACATCGGTTGTGAGCCGGCAAGATGCAGCAAACTTTTATCAGTCTTGGATTTTTATTCTTACTATGGGCTTTCTTTAGAAGACTACCACATCGGTTGTGAGCCGGCAAGAGGTAGTAAACTTTTATCAGCCCACAACTTTTATTATTATTTTTTATTTTTATTTATCATCATTTTTTTTCTTTTTTTCTTTTTTTATATAGAGAAGACTTCTTTTTGAAAAATTCAAGTATAAGTTTGAACTAAGACTAATTTTTTTTGCTATATATTACATAAAAATTGTTGATTTAAGTTTAATCTCCAAAAATAGCACGTATATTAATCCGGTTAAGAGCTTATGGGAGAAAAAGCAACAAGTTACATACATGAGCTCTTAAGATTTCCAAATAATCCTTGTTTAGCATCCTACTCATAATTAACTCTATCATTTTTCTCAGCCTAAAAGTTAAAGAACAAGCTAGAGCTCAACACGGTCAATCGGGTTAAAATTTACTCTTATTCTATCCAGCAAGAAAGTCAAAATTATGACAAAAACACTTATTTTATTTTTGAAAATTTTAAAATTTTTCATATTTTTGAAAATTTTGGTGGGAAAACGGGATACGTGAAAACAACGGTTAAAAGTAGGTAAGATCATATCGAAGATATACTACCCCATATTAAAATCAAACATTGTCCTCAATGTTTCCTAGCCTAAGGCTTAAGAAAACCCATACTAGAACTCAAAAAGTCTAATGTATAACTCAAGCCTGAAGAAAGTATTACAAAAATCTTTAGCCGTTTATCAAGTGTGCTAAAAGATAAATGTTAGTCGATAAAAATCTTAAGGATATCGGATTTCCCCAAACTAATGGCAAGCAAAAGCTAGGAAGCTCGAGTAGACCGGGACAAAACACCGAACATGAAAGACTTCAGAAAATTTTGGGTTTATCCTGCAAACAATCACAACAAACAACAAACAACAAAGATCAGGAGAGTACAAGCCTCCTCACATCACAATAGAAATAAGAAAGAAAATAAAAAATGGATAAGCATGGGGTGCCTCCCTTGAAGCGCTTTATTTTTGGTAACCGAGTCACATAGCTTGACTTGATCCCTGAATTCATTCATCCTTAGGGAAAGAAACACTTAGAATAAGAAACTTCCATTGAAAACACCACCGGCTCTAGATAAGAAAAATGAAAAACGAAGATGCCGGGGTCAAAAACGAGATCCTCACTCCCGTAAGAGAGAATAAAAGGAGAATCCTTGGGGTAGGTGAAATATGGGAGAAAAGTCCAAATGACAAATGTAAAGGAATTGACATCTTCAACATTTAGGGATAAAACAATTTCACCTTGGTTAAAATCTTTATTGACAAAATCATTCTTCATGGCCGTATCGGGCTTAAAATTTAAGCAAACATCTGGTGGTTCTGGCGGAGGATGAGGAGATGATGGTTCAAGGATAGATGACTCATTTTCAGGGAGGAAAGTAGAATTATCTTCATCTTTAGAATCATCGTTCTCAACACCTGGTTGAATTAAATCATCCGGAACGAGGAATATATCGATCTCTTCTTGAACGGGGTCACTATCTTCAAAGGGATAAGAGATGTGATAATTGAACTTGGATTAGCATGAAAATTTTCCGGTGACCGGGAAGTTGAAATCTCACAAAGCAATGTCATAAGACTAAGATATTCCTTATGTTCTCTAGCAATTCTTGAAGGATTTGTAATGATTTCTTCGGCGAACTCATGGTGGAGAGGATCACTTCGGGAGCGAGATTATGGGTGGTATCATCACTAAGCAGACTCTCAAGAAAAATTACGTCTCATTCCGAATCATAATAACCTTCCTCAAAATTAGAAGAAACTTCCATGGCTAGAAAAGCATCGATCTCATCAATATTGTCCCCTGGATCAAAACACTCAACCTTATCGGACAAAGGTGTGTGAAGTACAACTGGCTTATTAAATTTTGAAATGTTGGAGTTCTCGTTCACAACATCTTCCACCATCTCGTTAAAGAGAGGATTTACGTTGCTAGAGTTGAAGGTATCATCAAATTCGAAAAGAGGGTTTGAATAAACTCGAAAATTTTCTTCTTGAACATCCTTCTTAAGAATTGAATCATCATTACCTGGTGGAAATGAATCAAGAAGAGTGAGTTCATCGGCGAACTCCTCAAGATTATCACTAGTCTTCACCGGAGAAGAACTAGGAGGAAGAGCATCGGAATGAATAGTGGTACTGCCACTAAATGGCTCATCTTTTGAAAAATCAATGACAGAAATAGCGTGAGCAAATTGCTTATTCTTGCTTTTCTCAGATTTATCAGCATAAAAGACAAGTTCATCACTTCCTACTCTTAATGTTAATTTTTCCTCATATAAATCAATGAGAGCTTTTGCAGTGCGAAGGAAAGGTCTCCCTAAAATAATAGGCACTCTCGGGTCTGGTTCAAAATTAACCACAACAAAATCAGCAAGAAAAGTGAAACCATCAACTCTAACTACAACATCCTCGGCTATGCCCATTGGGTGCGTAACGGAACGGTTAGCAAGCTCGAGTGTCATTCGGGTGGGCTTCAAAGCTCCAAGCCCAAGTTGCTTGTAGATAGAATGAGGCAAAAGATTTATGCTAGCTCCGGAATCGGCTAAAGCATTAGTCCTATCAAGTTCTTGTAGAGCACACGGGATAAGAAATTTTCCGGGATCTTCGAGTTTCTCGGGAACTTTGTTCAAGATGATGGCAGAACATTCAGCATTTACGGTTGTAATGGCAATCTCCTCAAGCTTCTCTTTGTTTCTTAATAAAGCGCTTAACCATTTGTTGAATTTCGGCATTTCGATGAGAGCATCTTTTAAACCAATTTCTAAACGTAGTTGTTTAAACAACTTCATAAACCTGCTCTGCTGAGCACTGGGTTTATCTTTCTCTCTTACTTTCATCCTCTCGGGATATGGAAGTTTAGGTTGATATGAATTAGGCTCTTGAACAGTTTTCTTAGCCTTTGGTTTCGGAATTTCAATAAAAATGGAATCATGATCCTCCTGAGGTGGGACTTGTGCAGTACTTTCTGAACTTGGGTTTTGCACTTTGTCCATTGACGTCTCCGGGTTTCGTTCGGGTTCCTTTAGAGGAGTAGAAACAACAGAAGTAGGAACAAGAGGAGTCGAAGGTCCTTCACAAGTTTTACCGCTTCGGGTGGTGATAGCATTAACATGCTCGCGAGGGTTAGTTACGGTTTGACTTGGAAGAGTACCTGAACTCAAAGACGAAGCGGTATTGGAATTTATGAATTTAGAAAGCATTTCCGTTAGATTTGTCATCTGGTTTTGTAAACCTTGGCCTTAATTTTGCATATTCCTTAATACAGCATCATTAGCCTTGACATAATTCTCAAAATTGGTCTTTGAAACACCTTGCAGTTGCGGAGCAGGAGCTTGGTAAACCGGGGTTTGACTCGTTGGAGGTTGATAAACTTGTCCTTGGTTGAAGTTATTTCCACGGTTTTGATTGAAATTGGTTCCCCGATTTTGGTTGAAATTAGTTCCTTGATTTTGATTGAAACGGTTTTGATTATTTTGAATAGGAGGAAAACCAGGAGGTCAGATTTGATTCGCAACCATCGGAGGTCTAGAATTGGTATTTCCTTGATTCAAATTAGCTGCAACAGCTTGTGAAACGTACTCTTGAATGTTGTCTCGATAAACATTGCCATCGGTGGCAGGATAATTTCTATAAGAATGAGCACCTCCACAAGTTACACAACTTTGCTCGACCACTTTTACGGGTGCGGGAGTTTGGGCTTTTTGCTTGTTGATAAGCATAGTCTTCATCATATTCTTAAGTTCGGAAACTTCGGTTGTAAGAGCAGCAACGTCTGGTGAAATTCTGGGGGTAGATAAATTCGAACTCACTTTAGCAACGACTGCCTTGTTTTGTGAATTACGAACCTAGGATTTACTCTCGATAATTCTTAAGCATTCACGAGGCAATCCAAAAAGTTTTCACCCGCAGCAGAATTCAACGAATCTTGATCATTAGCATTCAAAGCATTGTAAAGCGTATCTATTGATGTAATTCTGAAAATCCGTGATGTGGGCATGCTCGAAGAAGATCATTAAATCGATCATAAGCCTCGTAAAACGATTCATCAAATCTTTGTTGAAATCTCGTGATTTAGTTTCGTAGATTTATTATTTTTGAAGGAGGAAAGAATTGATTAATGAATTTTGAAACAAGATCATCCCATGTCAAAATTGATCGAGGAGGTTCTTTCTCTAGCCAAATCCGGGCTGAACCTTCGAGATAAAATAGGAAAAGCATAAGCTTAATTGACGTGCTTGGGAAGTCCGAAAATCTCATTGTTGAGGTAATTTTGTTGAAATAACGGATGTGAACATGTGGATCCTCTTTATCATGTCCGAAAAACTGCTTGTTTTGAATAAGAATGATCAAACCATGCTTTAACTCAAAATTAACATTGATTTCGGGAATTACGATTGCATCCTCGTACCCCTCGGTGGGTGCTTGGAGAAATTCTGCCATAGTCCGGTTATCAGCCATCGGAACTAGGGGTGGATTATCAAAAGGTTCTTCAAAATTAAATGGTTGGGCTTGTTGTTGTTGACGACGGTTAAAGTTGCGGGTTTAAGAACGAGTGCGCATGCACAAAGTAGAAAAAGAAAATTTAAACTAAATATTTTTTTTATTTTTTTATATTTTTTTTAACAATCTATTTTAACGGATAACGAGATAGACAACTTAAACCAAATAATCAAATTTATATCACGGTAACTCTTAAAAATTTTACTTTTTAAGGTGAGCCGTTCCTCGTAAATGACACAAATGACAAGTTTTAAATCTTTGATTCGAGTTGGAAACTTACTGATGGATAATACCTCAATGGAAGGTATTATTTGATTGGTGTTCTTTTACCAACTTTGTTTCTTTTTATGGACAATTTTTTATATTTTTGATTTTTTTATTTTTTTATGTGATAATTATACTAAAAAAAAGAAAAATATTTTTTACTTTTTATATTTTATTATTTTTTATATTTTTTTTATTTTCTTAAAAACGTAACTTTCAAAAATGAAAGGTTCTTCAAAACACGATCAACAAACTTCAAACGAAAGAATCTAAATCACAAATCCCCAGCAACGGCGCCAAAAATTGATACGTAAATATAAAATATATAATATGATGGAAAATTACCAAATTACCCTTGAGGACAAAGGTAAAAAGGAAAATCTTCACAAATATATAATATAACACGATTTGTGAAATTGAAACCACGTTTGTTGTTCGGACAATGATTTGAATTTGAAACAAAGATTGATTTGATTATCTACTTTTACAATTTAAAATAAGCAAATAATAACAATTAAGCATGAAAACAAATAACAGGAAATCAAAATTTAACTAAAAACGCGAAACGGGAATCTTAAATGGCAGTTAAAAACTCTAAATTTCTAAAATTAAACCTAAATTAATTTTTTTCTTTTTAAATGGACTCTAATTGACTAAAAAGTAAGTTTAAATAAAACTAGAACAAAAACGGAGTTGAAATGAGCTTTAAAACACGAAAAATGAGAACGGGAACGAATCCCGTTCTTTAAAAATCGAAATTTTGAAAACTAAACCCTATGAAAGCAAAAATAATTTTCCAAGAAACTTTATGATAAAAGAAAATTTTCTAAAAAAGATTTATATTTTTTTTGATTATTTTTCTATTTTTTAAAGTTTTTAATAAAAATAAATGTTTAAAAATAATAAACTAATTATAAAAATTCTAGAAAAAATACAGAAAATAGCTTAAACTAAATAGAACCTAGGAAAAATAATCTTGATTAAACAGCTTATCGAATAAGCTGTGTAATAAGCTATAACAGCTTATTGGCAAAATGGGCTAAAATGAGTATAATAAATAGATTTTGCAAAGTGTTAATGAAAAAGTCCCCAGGGCACGTTGGTAGTGGAGGTGTGTGGTGTGTGTTATAAAAGGGTTGAAAGTGTTGAGGTCGGGGGTTCGAGTCTTGCTCACCCCCGATTTCCACTTTCCCCTTTTTTTTATTTTTAAAAACTTATAAAAGCAAAGTTATTAAGCACCGAAAAATAAGCAATTTTAATAAAAGAAACTTTTTATGAAAATATTTAATAAAGGATAATAGTTATTATTTCCCTGCGTTCTTTTAAATTTTTATGTGAAAAAGACCTAAATAAGCTTGAAAAAACAGTTATTAATATGTACAGGAAAACAATTACTCTCTTAGAAACGCTACTTTTTTGGCACTTTTTAAGAAAATTTTTAGTAAATTACGAACGTTGTAAAATTTAATGAACAGAAAAAAAGCTACTTCTTAAGATTAAAGTTAACTAATAAGTACTAGAGTGAATAGATAATATAGCCTGAAAAACTCCAAATAAGCTCAAACAATAATAACTTTATGACTAGTACTGCTAAGCTTTACTTAACAGCTCGCTAACTAATCTACTAAAGCTTAGACGTCTGGGGACGAGTAAAGTCTTCCTCATTCGGAGCTTATTTACTCTTCTTACGCCGATATAAGCTAAATGCGCTAATATAAGATAAATAAGCAGCCAATAAGTGTCAATCACTTCGCTCTGCCATAAGCTGCAAAATTCCCAACAATATGCATTTATCGGAAAATTTTAAAACATCAGAATATTGTCTCCTCTACAGGGAGTGTAGAATTTGGAGCTTAACGTCTCAGTAGGCTACGAAGGGTTCATTCCATATCAGGGATGTATGAAAGATATCTCGATCGCTTAGATTCTTACTACTAAGTAAGCTCTTCGCCAAAATATTAACTTTGTGAGTGGTATCAAAAGGATGAATACATCATTATAAGGGTCTAATTTTTACAAAGCATTAAAAACAGGACTAAGGAAGGTTGCGTGTGGGGGCAACCGATTTCCTTCTCTTCCCCTACCTCTTCTTCCTACTCATGCCTCTTCTGCTAAATCTTTTTATACTAAATTTTATGATATTTATGTTTAATTTTTATAGTTATTTTAGGTTTGTGACGATTGTTGTAAGCTCCTGGTTGTTAACTAATTTATAATCTCAGATCTATTCACGGGTAAATTAGGATCTCTTAAATGTCTTTAGACGCATCGGTGGGGAGTGTGGGTGGGTGTATATTTTGGGTGACGGTTCTGATGGGTTAATAAGCGATTAGATGTAACGCCGACGAAATAACGCGGGAGTTACGGGCGAACCTTATCCGGCGCACGAAGTCATAGAACGCCCTAAGTCTGTATCTCGTTGTCACCATAAAAGTGTGTGTGTGTGTGTGGAAGGTTTTGAGAGAGTTATGAGGGGGGTACGAGTTTATTTAAAAGCTAAAAACATATACTAATAAGAGAGAGAGAGACGGTAGCGAGAGAGACTTACTTAAAAACTACCTTTATATCTAATTGTGCAAGAAAGAAAGAAATTTGAAAGCTTAAGTATTTTTACCAATTGAAATCAAGCTAACAAAGAAACTGTTTGCATAAAAGAACTGCTGATGCAGTTGGCATGTATATGAGCAAAATTTTTATAAATGCAGGTTTAAGCTCCTTTATTCTACTCTATTTTAACACTAAACTAAATGCAAATTAAGATGATGATTAAGACTAAAAGAAATCTAAGCTAACTAATGCAAATGACTAGACAGATTTGAGCCTATAAACACTCAACTCATGAAAACTTGATTCACCCTATTCTGACTTATAAAACTAGCTTAGACAAACTTATATGAGAGATTGAACCAAAAACAAAAGACAAAATGGCCAACTGTAGTTTTAACTTGAAGTTAAAACTGCTATGCCAAACACCCCTTTAACTAGACTCAAAACCATTTTAGCTTATGAAAATGAAATTAAGAGCTTAAATCCTAAATACCAGATAACAAATAGATTATAACAACCTTAATAAGCATAAAACTATAAGCAAATAAGCTAGAAACAATAAGCTACAAGTTAAGCTAATATTTTTTTTGATTTTTATAGATTTTTAGGACAAAGAGAATAACACTAAGATTTATGCTATATTACTAGAAAACAGATTATTAGAACTACTTAATAAGCATAAAAATATAACAATAATCTCAATTAAGCAACAACTAAGCAGAATATAAGCACAGTTATGAGCAAAAAGTTAAATAGGAATTTAAAGATAGAAAGGATAAAGAAAAATTACAAAGGCCTTAGCTAAACAAAGGCAATAAAGGGATCAATAGAGATGTCTACAAGCTTTGACTTATTATGAATAAGCCAGTAAAAGTCCTTATGAGCTCTTCCATGGTAAGCTCATCTTCCAAAATGCTCAAAATCCAATAAGCCAAGGTTTTAAGCTGATTTTAAGATTTAAGTTTATTAAGAGCTTATTAATAGCTTAATTTGAGCTTAGAGACTCAAAGAGCTTGTATGAGCTTATTAGGAGCTTTTGAAACATTAAGAGCTTATTAAACAAAGTTTTAAGGGAATTTGAGAAAAGCAAATACGAATTCTATTAATAAAAAGGTTGAGTACAATTCTGAAAAGGAAATTACATTTAAATAAACATCAAGCTAAAATATTTTAAATGAAAATTACAAAAGCTAATTTAGATAAGCTAATTTTATAAGCTACTCCTAGAGGTTAAATTGAAGAAGAAGGTGAACAGTGGTAACTTCTTTTCCCGCGTAAAAAAACTTATACAAGGGTGGGAGTTTGACTTTGCTTTGACCCAGGGTTATATGTTTGACTTTGGGCTTATATAAAGGAATTAGGCTTGGGTAAGTTTGGGCTCGGGCTTGGTGTTGTTATAAGGTTAACGGGTGTTAACTCTTATAATAAAAAGAGTTAACACCGTTAGGGTTTAGGGGACCATTTTTGCAATTTGGTTTTCTTTGAGGGACTGATTTGGTATTTTTGGGTTTTGTCTTTTTGTGGTTGACCATTGTTGACCATGAGTTGACTTTTGTTGACCTTTGATAGCATTCTCCCGGCTTTTGCAAACGTAATTCCGTCCGTGTCGTGGTTGTCCCGGTTTTTGTGAATCGTATTTCTTAGATTTTTGCAATATCCGTACCTACACAATCACAAAGACAAAACAAGCAATATTCAAGCATTTAAAGCACAATTTTTGTCTTTTTAGGGCCATTTTTGATAAAAACGGATATGTGTTTTCACACATATCAATCATCTAGGTAAGTTTGATGGAGAAGCTGATGAGGGATTTTTTGTTAGGTACTCTGTAGTTAGCAAGGCCATGAGAGTATTTAACAAGAGGACCAGGGATAGTTGAATAGACTCTTAAACCATTAGATTTCTTAAAAATGCCCTAATGTTACAGAAATGGACCTAGATTTTGAAGTGTTCTTTGACAATATCTATGAACTATGTGCCAGTTGTTGCAGGAAATCAAACTAATGGTATTGCAGGAACTAGAGATAACATTGTTACAGGTCAAGCTGAGAAGAAGACAGAACCTGAACAAGAATACATCCTAATACCTATCTACATAACTAAATCCATTAATCTCTTAAGATCCTAAGGTCAGTAAAGAAGATGCTGAAGAGAAGACTACTGAAATGGATGAAAGTGGAGCTTTAGATAAAGATGGGGAGGATGATCAAGCCACAAGAAGTGAGTTTGAAGGCTACTTCAACAAGAAAAGCAGACTGTATATCAATAACAACAACTACTAGTATTAATTATTGTTTAGTACACCTGTTATGATTGCTGGACCATCTTTTTAACAAATGAAAGATCCACATCACCATGTTGTTTTTAAAAATGCTGATCAAGCATCTAATGGCATTTGAAGAACATCTATTTGAAAGATTATCCTCTTTTAAAAAATGCATTTACACTTCCACCTGTTTCAAATGTGACTCCAATGGATGATACTGGAATTTTTGGTAATGCTTATGATGATGAAGATGTGGGTGCAGATGCTGATCTAAACAACTTGGAAACAACCATGAATGTCAGTCCTATTCCCACAAACCAGAATTGACAGATGATCGATAAAGACAGATCATAAGAGACTTTATTCAGCATTCAACATGAGAATGACCAAGATTTCTAATGAAAACATGCTATGGTATTTACATAATGAAGCCGAGGAGAACAAATAACACAAAGATTATCTGAAACTGCTTATTTTCTTGTTTTCCTTCTCAACATGGAACCCAAGAAAGTAATTCAAGCTCTGGAAGATCCAAGTTGGATAGAAGCAATGCAAGAGGAGCTTCTACAATTTCAACTTTAGAAGGTTTAGACACTGGTTAATCTACCTAACGGTAAGAGGGCCATTAGAACAAAATGGGTCTTTAGAAACAAAAAGGATGAGAGAGGGATTATAGTTAGAAACAAGGCAAGACTGGTTGCACAAGGTTATACCCAAGAAGAAGGAATTGATTATGATGAGGTTTTTGCTCCTGTTGCTAGGATAGAAGCAATCAGGTTATTTTTGGCCTATGCATCATTTATGGGGTTTATTGTGTACCAAATGGATGTAAAAAGTGCCTTCTTATATGGTACTATTGAAGAGGAGGTTTATGTGTGTCAACCTCCTAGTTTTGAAGATCTACAATTCTCTGACAAAGTTTAATAGAGAAAAGCTTTATAAGTACTACATAGGCTCCTATAAAATAGAGCATGGTATGAGACATTGTCTACTTACTTAATTGAAAATGGAATAGAAGAGGCACTATAGATAAGACTTTGGTCATCAAGAAGGACAAAGGTGATATCTTGTTAGTACAGGTGTATGTTGATGATATCATCTTTGGGTCAACTAAGAAGTCCCTATGGATTTAGTTTGAAGGTTTGATGCATAAAAGATTCCAAATGAGTTCTATGGGGGAACTCACTTTCTTCTTAGGGTTACAAGTACAATAGAAGAAGGATGGAATCTTCATTAGCCAAGACAAATATGTGGCTGACATATTAAAGAAGTTTGATTTTGGCAATGTGAAAACAGCAAACACTCTCATGGAACCTAACAAGGCATTGATCAAGGATGAAGAAGCTGATAGTATGGATGTTCATTTATACAGATCAATGATTAGATCATTGATGTACTTAACAGATTCTAGGCCAGACATCATGTTTGATGTTTGTGCTTGTATAAGGTTCCAAGTTACTCCTAAAATGTCACATCTTCATGCATTGAAGAGGAACTTTTATATACTTGAAAGGTTAGCCTAAAATTGTGCCTTTTTATCCTATGAGATTCACCATTTGACTTGGAAGCTTTTTTCTGATAGTAATATGCTAAGCTAGCCCTGTGACAGGAAATCCTCAACAGAGGTTTACATTTTCTTGGCAAGAGGTTAGATTTTCACTGCAATGTAAGAAGCATACTATATTTGCAATTCTACTACAAGAAGCAGATTGTTGCTGCTGCTAATTACTGTGGACAAGTGCTATGGAATCAAAATCAAATGCTTGATTATGGGTTCAGCTTCATGAACACCAAGATTTTCATTGATAATGAAAGAACCATTTGTATTGTGAAGAATCTAGTGTTTTACTTTAAAACTAAGCACATAGAGATTAGGCACCATTTCATCAGAGATTGTTATGAGAAGAAGTTGATTCAGGTGATAAAGATTCACACAGACCATAATGTTGTAGATCTTCTCACAAAGGCTTTTGATGTTAGCAAGTTTAACTTTCTAATTGCTAGCATTAGATTACTTAATCTCTGAAGTATTGTTTGAGGGGAGGTTAATGTGTTTGGATAACAGTTCTTAACTTTTATTCATGGGTTATGCATAAATATGGATCCTCATGAATTCTCACATGTCTATCTAGTCTTTTCTAGTGTGCTTGTGATGAATAGAGGCATGTTGTTGTATAATTATTGAAGACAGAGTCAATACTGTTAGATATCTCTTAGTACTGCTGGACTTAGTTTATACTGCTGGATGAAACTTTGTACAAAAGTTGATGCTGCTAGGCTTAGTTAGTGCTGCTTACACGGGTTTAGTAATGAGATTGATGTAAAAGTATTGGGATTTACTGTAACATTTTGTTTATACTGCTACAAAAGTTAGTACTGCTAGGCAAAAGTTAGTACTGTTGGGCAAAAGTTAGTACTGCTGAGCCAAATTTAGTACTGCTTGTTACCGTTAATACTGTTCGGGGCATAACAGATTTTCATTAATTAATTATAACCGTTGAGATATTTCCGCCAACAACTTCGCTTATAGGGGTGCTATATCTAGATAGATTTCTCTCTTTCTTTTCATTTTATAAGTTTTACCTTTCAAGATAAAGGATTCAACTTATGTTAGTCGGTTCCATCTCACCCATAAGCTCTCTTAATAATCTCTCAATTACCTTTTTTTAAACCCTCATACTCTCATCAACGAACTTAAACCCAAAACCCTTCTCATAAATCAATCACTATATGGCGGATTTGAAGTTTGTCGATCAACATAATATGGTTGCTTGTTTGGAAAAGACAGAGGAGAACGCTGAGTTTCATCAGATAGTGGACTTCCTCTCTACATGTTCGATCAATTATGCTCTCACTGTAAGTCCCACTATCTATGCTTCTTACATTGAACAGTTTTGGAATACTGCCACTTCCAAAACAGTCAATTCAGTGAAGCAAATACATGCTATTGTTGATGGCAATGCTGTTGTCAAACAGAATCATCGTGAAAATTTGATCTCGTTCTTATTGAAGATCTTCGTGAAGTATTTCTATGCAAGCCTAACACAATGATGACGAATTTTGAATTTTTGAAAACCTTGCATTGATGGGGTATGAACAACTTTCAACAAAACTTACTTTTCAAAAAGGTTCATTCTCTCCACAATGGAAATTCCTAATACATACCATCCTTCATTGTATAAGTTCAAAATCAACTGGCTGGAATGAGTTTTCAACTAATTTGGCTTCAGCAGTTATATGTTTGGCAAAGGGTCAAAAATTTAATTTTTCTAAATTGATTTTTGATGGTATGTTAAGGAACTTGGATTCAAAGAAGTTTTTAATGTATCTAAGGTTTTTACAACTCTTTTTGAATAACCAGCTTAAAGATTTACCAGAACCTTTTAATGATACTTATGACACACCATGCCATACTAAAAAGGTTTTCTCAAATATGGCAAGGCAAAGTAAAGGTTTTTCGGGAAACGTTACTCCATTTTTTGACTTCATGTTGGTGCCAAACCATGCACCTAAGGGTGAAGGTTCAACAATACCCCCTGAACCCCAAACCCACACTCTCTATCACATAACCAAATGTTTCAGAACCTCAAACAGCACCACTTCAAACTGAAACACCTCCAACAGTTTCCCATGAACCTCAAATTGAAGCTCACATTAAGCAAATACTCTTATCTCTATCTACATATCATAGAAAACACAAAAAGACTCAAAAACATAAGAGAGCCAAAAAGGTCACTGAGTTACCTTAGACTAGTGTGCCTCTAAACCTTGGAGCTGATGAGGCTGTCCATAAGGAGGGGGTGACAGTGTGGAAAGGGCTATCACTACTGATGCTAGCTTAGTTGCAGCACAAGATAGTGATAACATTATTAGGACCCAGACCACAGCAATGCCTAATGTTGACATTCCTTAGGAAATGGATACAGATGGCAGTCCCAAGCGCTAGGAAACCATGGGGGTGCTCCTGCTCAGACTAGGTCTGAGAGACTGCTTGAAAAGCCCAATGAACCACCTCTCCCAGAAGGTCACACATCTGGAAGTAGAGAGGGCAGCATGGAACATACTTTTGAATTGATGGACACTATACCACCTACACCCCATGATTCACCTCTCATAGGAGGTTACACACCTGGAAGTGATGAAGGTAGGCTAAAACTGAATGAATTAATGGCTATGTGTACAAAACTATGTGTACAAAAATGTAAAAACAGGTGCTTGACTGGAGAGAAAGAGAAGGATGCACAAGCTATGTAGATTCCTCAAACTAAGCAAAGATTCAAGGAAATTTAGAAGAAGAGGAAGTCAAGTTCTCACACCCAAAAAGGAGGATATACAGGCCTAGTTGTAAGTTTCTGTTGATGATTTGGATGAGGAGGATGCATCCAAAAGGTGAGGACAAGAGACAATGACTAAAGAGCCAATGTTCAATGATAGTAATTGTGATGATCTTAATGATCTGGTGGATGAAGGAATGGAGAACCAAGGAAAGATTGGTGCTGATGACACAAAAGCAGTTAATACTGCTGTTAAGGGAGTTAGTATTGCTGCACCAAGGACTCCTCCTACAACAACAACAGTCTTTGATGATGAGGATGTTACTGTAGCTATGGCTATGGCTCAGACTTTGATAAAGATAAAGGAAGAGAAAGGAGTTGCTATTAAAGATGTAGAAGACTTTTCAAGACCTATCAGATCAATAACTACACTTCAACCTATTCTAACTATTGATCCAAAAGATAAAGGTAAAGGTGTACTGGTTAAAGAAGAACCTGAGAAATCAGAGAAAGTAAAAAGAAGAGATCAAGGGTTAGCTCAAATAGAAAGTGATGCAGAGTTAGCTTAAAGATTACATGAGGAAGAGTTAGCAGAGTTAGACAGAGCACAAAAAGAAAAACAAAAGCAAGAAGAGGCTACTAATGATGCTTTGGCTAAAGAGTTTGATGAAATTCAAGCCAGAATGGATGCTGATCATGAACTAGCTGTAAGACTGACACATGAAGAACAAGAAAATTACACAATTAAAGAAAGGGCCACATTGTTAGCAAAATACTTTGAAAGAAGAAAGAAACAATTAACAGCAGAAAGAGCAGAGGCAATAAGGAACAAACCACCTATAAGAGCTCAAGTCAGGAACAAGATGATTACTTATCTCAAATATATAGGTAAGTACACTCATCAACAACTGAAGCATAAGACCTTAGAAGAACTTCAGAAGCTATACCAAAAGGAGCAAAAGTGGACTAATGTTTTTTAGCCTATGGATATTGAAGAAGATAGTAGCAATACAAAGAAAGTTGACAAAAGGATAAAGAGAATTGCAGATTCAACTAGTAAGAAAAAGTCACCTAAGAAATCTAAGGTGATAAAAGAACAAGAATCTGCAGAAAGTAATGCAGAAGCAGCAGCAGACTATGAGCAAGAAAAGGAAGAGTTGAGAATGTGATTAGCAGTTGTTCCAGATAAAGATGAGACTGTAGATCTAGATCTTTTGTCTGTTAAGTATCCTATAGTTGATTATGAATCTCAGAACTTAGGAAGTGTTGATATGGAGGATATTCATGTTTATAAGATAATTAAAGCAGATGGGAATACTAATTATCACAAAACATTCTCTAGTATGCTAAAGAAAGTTGATAGACAAGACTTAATGGATTTGCACATATTGGTGATGAAAAGGTTGAAAACAATACCCCAGAAGGTTATAATTTGTTGCTTTGGGGAGAACACAAGGTAACTTTGAACTAAAAAGATTGGTGATGAAAAGACTTGAAAACAATACCCCAGAAGGTTATAATTTGTTGCTTTGGGGAGATCTCAAGGTAACGTTTGAACCAAATGCTGAAGATGAATTTTGGAGTAATCAACAGGATTGGATTCTGATTAGCTGGAAACTGTATGAAAATTGTAGAGTTCACTTATTGCTGATGGATGGTACTTTGACCTGTTTCAACATGTTAGTAGAGAAAATATATCCTCTCATCAAGGAAATGTTGGAGAAAATGTTGAACTGGAAGCTAGAAGCTGAAGCTGATAGTACAATGGCATTTGAGCTTCTCAAGTTTATCAAGTCAAAAGTAGAAGAATAAAAAAGTGTTTAGATACATCCTCCTAGTGTTCAAGATGCTGATAATGAAGAAACTTGATGATTAACAAAGTGAATATCAAGTTTAGGGGATGATTGTAGGGAATTATAGACTTCTACAACTTAGTATTGCTGATTCAACTTATTACTACTGGTGATGGTTAGTGCTGCTGATGAAGATTCGTTAAAACAGTCTAAGTTGTTAGTACTGTTAGTTATATTAGTTAGTACTGCCAGTACATTGTTAGTACTGCTAGTATAGTTAATAATGTTAGTCTTATATAGTTAGTACTGCTATTATGATATGCATGAGTTAAATTAGGAGTAGATATGCATTATCATTATACGCGTTTTGTAAGCCCATTAGGGTTTCCTTAGTGTATAAAATAGTTAGAGAGATATATAGAATTCATATCTCATAGTTAGTTATTCTGTAACCTAGGCAGAATATTAGCAATCAATATATTCAAAGTTTAGTATTCATTGTTCTTCTTAGTATTACAAGTTAGATTCCGCATAACTTGTAGTATTCACAATCATAGTTTCTCTTATAGTTAGTTTGGATTTATCTAGGTTAACTAAGCTTTAACAAGCTAAAAAGATCTGTTCATTGGGATCAACACAACAAATGATGATGGTAGTTCCAGTGGAAGAAGTTTATGTTGAAGCCTTACAGGTTAAATATCTAATTATTGATAGGGAGGTTTACACTGAAGAATCTAGAAAATATTAGAAGATCATCAGGGTTGGTAATAATACAGAAGCATATCAATTCTTTGAGGATATGTTGAAAATCTTTGACAGGGATGACTTGGTGATGCAATGGAATTTGGTTAAAGAAAGATTCAGTTCAACAGAACCTACTGATGACAAAGAAAGAACATTATGGGTTGAATTGAAGAGGTTGTTTGAACCTAATACTGATGATACACTATAGAAACTTCAGAGATATATGCATGATCCATTAAAATGGAGATTATATGATACATGTGGGGTTTATCATATGTCTACAGAGAGAGGAATAGATATTTTCATGCCGGTAGAGAAAGAATATCTATTATCAAAAGGAGTTCTGACTTTGATGTTGGTTAATAAGCTATTAGTAGAACAACATTCTGAGATGGCAAATGAGCTTTTAAGGAAAATCTTCATACAAGCAAACAGACCAAGACAATAAAGTGTTTGGAAGCATCCTCTCAGTACAGATGGTTTAATTCAGAGAAACTTGTAGATTTGAACATCAATCACAAGTTTAGGGGAGGATTGTTGGGAATTAAACTTTCTCACACTTAGTACTGCCAAGCTTAGTTAGTACTGGCAGAGTTGAAGTTAGTACTGCTGGAGTTGAGTTAGTACTGCCAGTGTAAACTTAACACTGCTGATGGAGGATTACAACTGCTAAAGAGATAAAGACCTGGTGAAGAGATAAAGACGTGTGATATGATTTGTATTAGTTTATTTTGTGTATATCTTATATTATTAGAAAGATTAATATAAGATAAATATTTAGAAGATTTGTAGTTATCTTGTAAATGACTCCTTGGTGTATAAAAGGAGATCCTAGGTTATGATGTTAGGTGTGATTTCATAGAGTTGCATACATAGCTTCAGGGTTGTAAACCCTAGTACTACATAGAGTACTCATATTATTGATAATAATATTAGAGCTTTTTAGTAATCTCATTGTTCATACAATACACTGTTTCATTAATATTCTTCTAAGTATTAAAGAGTAGATTCCACATACTCTTTAGTATTCACAAAGTTTCAACCATAGTTGTTTTGGATTTATCCAAAGTAACTTAATCTTTACAAGCTAAAGAATAGATCTTAAGTTGGGATCAACAAGTATTAACGTATTTTGATCGACACGTTTTTTATCGTCATCTAACCAAGATGATGATGTGGATTTTAATAGACTAAGGGTTGTATTGAGAGATTCCTAAATCCTAAAAGTTTCTTTGTTAAGCATTATGTATGCTTTTCATGTTTGGGGTGTTTAAGAATAAATATTATCGTAAGACTTTAGGTCTAACTAAATGTTGATGATAAGGATGATTCGTTGAGGAAACATAAACGGAGAAGGATGAGCGTGAATGGAAGGGGAAGGTGTTGACTATAGGTTTGTTGGGAGTTTTGTTGGTTGTTAATGTTGACGAACAAAGGTAAAAATGTAAGATGAGGTAGTAGTTATTTCATGGTGAAAGAAAAAATGAAGGACACGACAGTGTGATGACTCAACAACACTTGAAGATTGAATATCTTCTTTGTGTTCTTCACTTGCTAGAAAGTGGAAATGATTGGATGATAAGACGCATTTCATTATGAAATTCACTTGAGTTTTGACAACATAGGCACAAATGCTTATGAGTGTGAGACGCATTTCATTACGAAATTCACTTGACTTTTGACAACATAGGCACACATGCTTATGAGTGTCAGGAAATGAAGATGAGACGCATTTCATTGTGAAATTCACTTGTGGGGAATGGTTACATGGTGAATCTTCTTGTGAAGATGACTAGGTGGATGACTCGAGATTGGTAGTGGTAAGGATGACTCGGTTTTACATTGTTGGTTTCTAGTGAATAAGAATCACATATGTGAGTTCTTGAGAGTATTTGGTTAAAGGATATATGTGAACAGGTGTGTTTTCCCTTCCCTTTTAATTCGTGCTCATCCGGACATAAATTATGGAATAAAAAGAATAAATGAAGAGAAATAAAGACGGAAGCGATAAGCTTGACAATGTTATGACGGGTGACGGTTAACATACGATGAACTTCATCCGCGAAGTTATGTAGCTCTTCTCGAGTATTGAGAATGTTCATAGAACAATCACACGACGAGGTACGAGGTTGTCTTAAAAGTGATAGAGGAAATGTGGACGGAAGATATTAACCATCTATATAATAATAGAGGCGTGATAAAGGTTTTTGTGAAACAACTTAGACATGAACAATGAGTGACATTTTAATTTGCATTTCGCGAATTAAAAATGTTTAAACATTTCGGATGAAATGATTAAGTTGTCGAGATTTATTGGAATGTATTTAACAGTAATAAGACTATAAAAATGAGAATGATACGTTTATGAGATTTGTTTCATCATTCCTAGACCTAGACTTAAAAGGTTCACGTTTGAGTGGTTTGGTGAGGATGTCGGTGATGTTGTCTTCCGACGAAACTTTTTCAATGAAGATATTTCCTTTTGGACATTGTCACGAAGGAAATGACGACGAATTATGATGATTTTTCTATCCTAAGATCGATGGATAATGTTCGATCCTCATTGTGTATGAGTTGAGCATGACGATAAACCATCGTGACATTCCTAAGGGATGGAAAGGACTAACGGAAGTGAAAGTACTTAGTCTTAATGTGTGTATGTTAAAGAGGCTACGAATCACTTATGTAGAAACTCGTAAGACCTTTGTCACACGAGAGTTGATGTAAGCTTTTAGCTTTAGGAAGAGCATTTTAACATATGATGTTAAAAAGCTTGAATATGAATTTTCGGATATGACCTTTAACGTTTATGATCGCAAGTTAAAGATACTTGAATATTTTGGGTGAAATATTTAAATTGTCAAACCTACTTGGATGAGTGTTAGATAAGTATCTAACTTTTCCTTTACGAAAGAGTGGATTATTTGGAAGAAGGCGAGATGATGATTAAGGGAATGTGTGGGTGAAGACTTTAGGAGATATAAGACCATTTTACGACTCTTTTGACTTTTTAGATTTGTGACACGGGCGCGAAGAAAAATATTCTAGTGTGAGAAAATATATACCTAGATGCATAATACATATAGATATAAGCATATAAGTTTATCTAAGCATGCATTAACACAATAATCAACGAGATTAATGTGTAAGACTCTATGACATTTAAACGTTAATTGTCATATATTAAGTTAATATAGTATAGGTGTACAATTAACACGTAAGTCATGTAAAATGACGCATACAAAACATGATAATTTTAAATGTAATCGTCATGTAAAACATGTTAGCATTTAGCATTTAGGAGCATGTGTCATTTAGATAAACTAAGAAATATTTTATCTAAATTGCTAGAAAAAGATAAATGCCTTTATAGTGGACATGCATTTAATATCTAAGCAATTAAACATTGACCATCAAGATCATGAAGACATATAATTGCATTACACGGAACAATAATCTCTTGAAACCTTAAGCAACACATGTGAGGTGCATTGTTACTAGATTGACTAAGGAAAAGCCTAATTTTCCTACATGCTTTAGTGTTTACTCCTAATGGAGATAACAAAGTCTTATCGATGTAGACTATACATGTAGGCAATAATTTAGGAAGAGCCATTTAATCAAATTAGAGAATGAATATGAGACTATCACTAGTGGTGCTCAATTCAGGCTAAACACGACTATTTTTACAGGTTATACACCGAACCCAACTTCACTCTTGGAAGCAATTCAACCGTTAAGGTCAAATCAAATTCTAGTGAAATAATTCTCTAGTAGTCATTTCATGTTACACAAAATAAATTCTTATAATTGCCTAATGAAGTGTAGCCAGATAAAATTTTGTATTATCTTTTCATAGATGGCCTAACATGACTCAACTAACATTCTTTAATTCCGGTTCGCATAATCCGAATCAAGATGTGTAGAATTCTAAGATAAGCGTAAGTAAGATGTTTTAATATTTTGTTCAAGATCTATGGATTTTTTTGGTTTGATTACATATTGCGTGATTTAATGGATGTCTTATATTTAGTCATCTTACATGTGCATTTGTTCACATGTATATTAACTGTTTGGTTTTTGTCAAAACCAAGAGATGTGCTTATTTATGACAATGACAAACATGTTATATTGAGAATGTTTTAAGAATTCTCCATTTTATGTCATGTGAAATAAATCTCATCAATATTATTTATCTTAATTGAGTTTGTGATTCTTTAATGATAAATAATTAAAAAGAGACATATTTTATTTTTAAACAAATATGCTTTTCTAAAATTATTATTCTTATCAATGTTGTATATCATAATTAAATAAGTATTTGAATAAATGTATTTTTACTTGTTTATGCATTGATACATATTTTTATAGGTTATTTTTAATCTAAATAACTTATATATTTTCAAATTATATAATAGTTATTTTTTGTAACACAACCATTTATGCTACGAAAAAAATAAAATGCATATGATATATAATATCTTTATCTATCGTTAATACGAAAAAGTCATAAAAAATCTTAAACATGAATGTTTCCCCAACTCCTGGTTAACCTAGGTGAATAAACAAGAATATTATTCTTATTTGAGAATTTAGTTAAAAGTGAATTTTAGCTTTGAGTTGTGCTTTTATGTTGTATGAGCAAAGTTTACATATGTTGTTAGTTTGCTCGTGTTTGGTTTTTCAAAAATGACACATTTACCAATTGCATTGCAATGTAAATTGCTTGAATATATCGTACAAAACATCTAAGTCGTCAATCCTAATTCATTGTGTATTTTATGCATGTATTAAACATATAGTAAAAAAATTTAGAAACAACATAGACCAAGTAGACTCAATTGGCAAACACACATAAGTGTGAGTGATTAACTGATGCATATTCTTTCAACTAGAAAATGGGTGGGGGCGGGGAAGGATGTAATTATTTTGATATCAATCAAGTGTGATTGAGTTATGTAGATTCAAGATGATATTTTTTGTTATACTTTGATATAATTTTGAAAGTAAACAAATAAGAATCCGATTTCATGTCCATACACGAAAACTTGTCAATTAAATTCAATAAAGATATCAATCATAATTTGAATAATGAATTGATATATTCTCGAAATCTTTTTTGACCCTCACGAACACTTATTTAAAATAAAATAGATAAATATTTAAATAGTGTGTTCCATTAATCACAAGATTAGTTGTAAGGTGAGGTTGATGAATAAGGAGGAGGGGGGGGGGGGGGGGGGGTATAAGTTAATTTCTTATTCCAAAATTGTCGTCAATTTTCACTATGTCTGAAAAACTATTTGTGTTATATAATATACATAGTTATTTGACATTTTAAGAGTATAAAAAATGAGTTTTTCTAACATTTTTATACAACACACAACGTTTGTAAAATAATATATGTTAAAAAAATATAATTATGTATGTATGTTAGAACCATGCAAGCACAAGCATTTTCTTTTTCTTAGTTACTAATGTATTAATACAATATTTTCTTTCGTTTAACCAACCCAAGGTCAAACAAAGCAAGTTGTTGAAAATTTTTAAACTGTTGATATGAAAATAGATTAAATCGTTAGAAATATTTAGGTGACTAGTTTTAACACATTTAATAATATACTTGACAAGTTATTGAACTCTTATTCCTAAGTATATTCTCATACTCGAAAAGATTTACAAGATGTTTATGTAACATTTGTAAATTAAATGATCTATGCCTATATGTAATGCAAGAATAATTTCGCAATCTTAATGCAAGAAATCTAGCATAAGTTCTAGTTATGCATAATCCGAAAAACTAGCTACAAACAAATAGTGTACATGGCACATGTGCTTAGACATTCAATTAGCTTAATTACAAATAGCAACGATCATTTAATAATTTCTACTAACAAACTTAAGACATAAAGAAATGCACATAATCATATAGCATAACACATAAAATGCTTGTCGTCGTTTTGTGTATTAGATACAACAATGTATACATAGCTCGGTTTTATTTGAAAACAAATTAGTTTCCTCCCCATTTTAAAAATTAACCAATTTTAATATTTTTAAAAGGTTAATTACACCATTTTTCAAAGATATACCGACTAGAAATGTCCGACTCGAAAGGAAAAGATAAAATACAAGTATTACGTTAAAACGAGACTCAACGTTTTGGACAATAAGTAGTATTTTGCCTTTCTGACTAACTTAAGTTTGAAATAAATACTTGAAAGTATTTTTATATGAAAGTAGACTCAATTATTCGAAATGGCGGGTGGTACGACTATTCTACGGACTTATAGTAGATATTATATGAATTTTTAAAGTTTCTAGTGAAAAACGCCGAATCATACAGGTGTCCCCTTACATATTAGGGGGTCAAGCCAGGAATAAAGAGGGCCGCCAAACAATTAAGGGGCCGGCCATCTGACACTATAAATTTGTAATTTTTTTGTACAAAATATGGTTACAGACTTTGCGGAAAGGTATACAACTTCTCAACTTAATACCACATAATAACACTTTATTTTTAAACATCATTTTTACTCGAGAAAGTATAATAAGTTTATTATAACAACAAAACTAATACAAGTTAATCCAACAAAAACACTTTATTTCATATTTAATCCTCCTTCATGGAAATTTTGATACATGGATCGAAACTCTATATTTAAAACCCAGTTATTTTGAACATTAAGAGCGACGAGCTCTATAACCAATTATGGAAATCGTAGAGTGGGGTGACTACTTTTATTTCCTTTAAAAACAATAAAATATTTTCGAGTATCAAATTACCGATCCAAGCGTGATATAACATGAAGAATGCTCATAATTAATCTATACTTACAATACATATTCACATTCAATTTTCACATCATTCCATGACACAAATACAATCAAAACTAATATAAGCATCACAACAACACAATTGCTAATAATAAATATAAGCGATAAATGCAAGTATAAATTGTAAAAATAAGTAAAAGGAAATGCAAACCGAACACGATGATTTATAGTGGTTCGGTCACGAAGCACCTCTTCGCCCTACTCCACTCCCCGAGCACCAAACTCAGGAGTTATCTTCACTAGTCAACAAGCTCCCTTTAGGCGGAGAAAACCATACACAACTAAGCTTACACCGTTTTCCGACACTAAGCCAAATGTCGAGTTCTAATCCTAGCTAGAACCAATCTATCACAACTAACCGCACGACTTCACAACAATTCACAACCTCTCTTCACTTCACAACTTCACAACTTCTCTTCACTTCACAACTTCACAACTATACTTCACAACTTCCCTACACTTCACAACTTCCCTACACTTCACAACTTCACTACACTTCACCTAGACACTAACAAGATCACCCCGATCTATCTATTACACACAATTACATGACATATAAATGAATTACAACATACAACACAATCTATACATACAAGTGATCAAATGTAATCACTTCTATGTGACTCGATCTACTACATGATAAGTGAGTAAACAAATGTGATCACTTTCATGTAGAGACATCCTATACATCACTACATACCCCTTGGTATTAGTGGAACTAACATAGAGTGTAACCATGATCCATGCCTTATGCAAAAACCATGATCAAAGATGAAGAAACAAAAACTCTATGTGTATGTATATTAATTTTGTGGCTTATGCTTCATGGAGGAGGGGGAAGAAGCCTTGGGCTTTTATAGGAGAGCCTTGACTTGGAGAGGTCTCTTTTATCCAATAGATAAAAGGGTGCTTGGACAAAAGGGTGTTTGGATAAAAGCATGCATCACTAGTTTTCCCTCCATCTTCTAGAAGCAAATTCAAATTTGAATTCACTAGTTTCCATCCATCTTCTAGAAGCTTTTATTGGGCCTTAATGGGCCAAACTCTATTGGGCCCCCAATGGGCTTGTCCATTTTCTTGACCCGATCCAATTAGCGAAGTCCATATTTGTAAGAGTACCGGGACGTCGAGAGGAGTTGATGAATGTATATGTTGATGATTTATGTATACAACTTGCGTATTTTACATAATGATTTATAAGTTACATGTTTGCCATCACCTAAACACAAAGAAAATGTATAGATTAAATATCGCAACAGTTTATACCTTTAGCTTTCTCAAGTTAAGGTTCAAATGCAGTCATATGTGTCTATTCCGCCATTACAGATGTGTACGTATGGTCTTTGTCGCCTTTTCTGGAACATTGGTATAGATATTAAACTATATGAGTGTACCGGTAGTATATTAAATTCTAGAACTTGTTTTTGTGATGCATCCCGAGACCGCATAGTAAGTATTAGGATTTGCTAGATAAGAGGCACTAGGATTAACCCATGTTTTAAACCTGTAATTGTTATGATGGTCACACCGATCATATAACTATCCCACACCCTTGCCATGCACTTATTTTTAGTGCAGGATACCCCTAGTACAACCCTCCGAGCCTATCCTTTTTCACGGTTCTCGTAATTTTCTGGTTAAGCCGG
The DNA here is from genome assembly GCA_026074375.1 of Tanacetum coccineum. Lineage (NCBI taxonomy): Eukaryota > Viridiplantae > Streptophyta > Magnoliopsida > Asterales > Asteraceae > Tanacetum > Tanacetum coccineum. Next base: position 32,999 of record BQNB010006350.1, read on the forward strand.
ACTATTAATGAAGAGCATTGTTAACCCTTAAACCAATCGTTACACCCAAATCGCCTTAGCCTACCTTGTATGTACTCGCTTTTAGTACATTATTGTTTTAACCCAAGTTAATTATTGAGTACACGGTTGCTAAGTCCTTATCCTTGTAAATATTGTTTTGGGACGATTGAGATTCATGGTAGTATTCATCTTATGAAGAATTGGGGAAGAAGTAATTTATTACCCCCAATAGAGCTCAATAAGCTCCATGTTATTTTGATCCAACTCAATTCGGGTCATTAGTTAGATTGTAAATATCGAGTATGTAAAAGTTCAAGTGTAGGGGTGCATCTATAAACCCCCATGATGTATTATATGTTTAAGCAATGGCATAGCAAAAGTGTACGAAAAAAAATGTATATAAAAAAGTATAAAAAATATATGGGCTGCCATTTGCTTATGTTTATGTTTATCATAGTGTCAAGAAAAGAAAAATAAAGAGATTGATGTAGAGTTGTGTAGAGTTTGTATATCTTTGTCCGAGTCTTGGCTTAGCAACCAAATCAGCGTGTATTCTTATAAATAATTAGCTAACCCTTTCACCCCAAATTCACCCAAAGCCACCCAAATATATCCCATCCATTTCCGTTTTCGTTAATGTTATCTTACACCTACACCCCACAACCCTTTAAAAAGACCTCTTTGACAGTAATGACTAGTACTTGCGCCTAGCGGTGGAGGTTTTGATCCTTTACCAAGCCTATGGTAATTTATATGCTATGACAGGTAATGAGTGTTGATTTTTCGTTTCCCATAGTTGTTATAATTTATTATACACCCGAGTGAAAGAGAGAATCCCAAACACTTATGTGATGTGCTAGTATATACTTTCCGTGCTTTTAATTACGAGGTCTAGAAGGCTGTGTTGTAAAATAACTTTAAAGAGTAGGCTAAATGACCCTAATATTGCTATTGTCTAGGTAGAAAAGCCCATTTGCTTGAGGACAAGCAAATCCTAAGTGATAGGTGTATTTTTAAGAGGTGTCATTATTATATACTATTACAAATATGCCTAGATTATGTTCCTTAATCAATTTTTTTTAGGTTTTTAGCATTTTCTTGATGGCATTTGGGAGGCAATACACGCGACTAGCTCATTTGAGAAGAAACGACAAGAATTACAAAGACCTACACCAAATCTCTTTAAAGATTTATGCATACAGAGCGTGGAGACGGCATCACAGGCATAAAGCGACGCCGTCGTGATCTATCCAGTGACGGCGTCAGAAATCTAGCGATGAAGTCAGGACGTGGCTGACTTAAAAGTGGATCTAGAATCATCTACGTGGCGACGACATCAAGACTTCAAAGCGACGCCGTCGCAGCGATTTTTCACTATTATATTAAACCAAAATTCGGATTTAAGTGTTAATTTTGTATAATATTAGGGAGACGACCCCTATCCTTCTAGCCAGATTTTTAAGGTCTTTTTAGGCCACAAAACTCCATTGTATCCCTACCTTTAATCCATGTTTTTAATCAAGTATGATATTTTATCAATAATCATCTTCCATATGTCAATGTGTTGTGTGATTGAATTTAAGTTCTTGCCTTATCTTTAACATGCTAGGCTAAACCCTCCTTTGTAATCATACTTATTTATTGCATGAAACTTAGGCTGTAGACCATTTTGATGTTGCTTTTTATTGATGGATATGCGCGTTATGCTTTAGAAAACTAGCCATAAGATATTAAATTGTCATAGACGTCTAGGGAAACGCGAGTAGTGTAGAAAGAATACCATCGGTACATTCTACAATATACCTTACCCCTAATATGGTAGATCCCGTCTTAATATTTCACATGCATTTAAATATACTCTTAGGGCCTTGTAATTAGTCCTCATACACATTAAATGAGGAAAAAGAAAATAAAAAAGTTGTTTTGTTGGGTTTACCCTAGACAGAATATTAAATAGACGGCGGGTTCGTGTAATCCGTTCATGACCTAGAAAATACTTACACATATCATCACCAGTGTGACAAGGCAACAGATCTAGGAGAAGAAATCTGAGGAGTAGTGCATGATTAGGTAAATACATCTTTTTATCATAAAGTTATCACCAGTTATTATAGATTGTAATTAGTTTAATTATTAGTTAAACAAACCTACTTTCGGGTTTATCTTGGAGGTAGGGGTAGGATCTGCCTACGTTTACCTCCCCCATACCTCGCTCCGGTGGGATTGGGTATGTTGTTGTTGTTGTTGAAGTGGTTTCATGAATTATTTCTGGTCCTGTGAGTTGAACATCTCCAACTTCGGCCCAGCAAACAGGTGATCTGCACTTTCGTCCATAAAGTGCTTCGAATGGTGCTGCCTTGATACTGGCATGATAACTGTTATTGTAGGAAAATTCTATCAATGGTAGGTGTTTATCCCATCCTTTCCCAAAGTCTATGACACAGGCTCGAAGCATGTCTTCGAGTGTTTGGATGGTTCTCTCACTCTGTCCATCGGTTTCAGGATGATATGCTGTACTCATGTCTAATTGAGTACCCAAAGCATTTTGCAATGATTGCCAGAATCTGGATGTGAAATGACTGTCATGATCCGAGATGATGGAGATTGGCACGCCATGTCGAGAGACTATTTCTTTGATGTATAACCTTGTAAGAGTTTCCATACTATCAGTCGCTCGAGTAGGTATGAAATGTGCAGATTTAGTAAGGCGATCGACAATGACCCAGATGGTATCATGTCCGATTGTGGTTTTGGGTAGCTTTGTAACGAAATCCATTGTTATCCTTTCCCATTTCCACATAGGAATTTCTGGTTGTACCAGTAAGCCGGATAGCTTTTGACATTTTAACTCTAGAACATGTCAAACATTTGCCAACATATTCTGCGATGATTGCCTTCATGTTAGGCCACCAATAGAGTTTCTTTAGATCGTGGTACATTTTATTGGAACTCGGGTGAATAGAATATTTCAATTTATGAGACTCATGCATGATTAAGTCTCTCAAACCACCAAAAAGTGGTAACCAACTATATATTTTGATACAACAAGTTCCATCAGGACGAATTTCAAATGATTTGTCCATTCCTCGTAGGTTTTTGTTTTTGACATTTTCTTCTTTGAGGGTGATAAGTGTAGAATACACATATCTATTTATGCTAAAAAAGGCCCAATTCAACCCAAAACGGATCAAAAATGGCAAAAATGTGCTTGTATCTGAGTTTATTGTGTGCAGGTATGGATATGTCAAATATTGCAAGAAATCAGTCAAAAACGAACACGAGAACGGATGAGTGATCAAGAAGCTAAAGAAATCAAAGCCGAAGCCAGAGAGATCATGCCTCAGCCTTCTACAGTCAACTGCAGCTAAACCACATTCAACCAAAACCCAATTCCATTTGTTTTATAAATTCAAGGGTTAACTTTGCAATTTATGGAAGTTATTTATTAAGCCCAAAATTGTGCCAACCAAACACATGGGCCAATTATGTAATTACCCCAAAGATATCCAAAAAAGCGCGGGTCTATACCCGGGTCAAACTACCCGTGGATCTCCCTCTCAACCAATCACAAGCCAACCCCTAACCCGATCCTACCCAACCCTAACCCACCTCTACCCGGTTAACTTATAAACTCATTTACAGTTACTATTCACCCTCATTTACCCCAAATGCGATTAAACCACACACACACACATGAACACCTCAAGAACACCAAGAACCCTAGTTTACAAACCACTCACCCACACACTAATTAACCATAGGGTTAATAACCCTCTCACAATCCTTAACCCATCCATCGCTTTCAATTAACCCCAATCCCATTCCACCCTGGCAAATTGAGATGATACGATTGGGTGATGTGACGTGTGTGAGTGTATACACTCACATATCTAACACACATCTATCCACGTCATTAATCCGGGTTTACACATCTTTAATCGAACGATCGAGATTGAGATATAAAGAAAGAGAAGGGATGGAGGGCCAAGATTGAAGCGAGAAGAAGGACCTAGAAGATGGGAGGAGCTCGAGCTTAGGGTATAAATACCCCCCTCATTCCAGCACACGAGAGTAGTAATTTTTTGGTTAATTTTTCAGTTTTATTTTAGTAGTTTAATTGTTTTCGATTCAGTATTGAGTAGTTTTTGTAATTTCAATTTCATTCGTATTGTAAACTTTATTTCAGTTTTTAATAAAAGAATTATTTTATATTAATTTGAGTCTTCATTTAAATTCTGTTGAAAAATTGGTGTTTGTGTTTGTCATTGCTGTCATTTGATCAAGACATTGACACTCTTGGAATTGGATTGCGGCTGAGTGTTCAATGGGTTTGTTTAGAGCTGTTGGACAGCTTATAGGTTAGATTAGGTTTGTGATTTTGAATTAAGGGCTTATGTGGATTAAGCCATAAGCCCACACAGCTTATTGTTGCTTTCCTGTTCTAGCTGGAAAGCTAAGGTACACACTATTTACTTTACAATTGTCCTTTTTCTTCTTCGTAATAAGCTGTTAAGTTTCATTAGAATTAAATAAGCTGTTTGGTTTTGTTAATGTTTGATTAAACATTTTATTGAGTAGTTAAAATTCTGTCAAGTGCCTTTTATTTTGCTTTGTTCATGAAGTTTAAGAGATAGAATTCTAAGCTTCTAGAGCTTATAAGCTGATAAGCTTATACAGCTTATTTCAAATAAGTGAAAGTTAAGTTTTACATAAGTAGAATCTTAAAAAAGTTAAAGTTAATAAGCTGTTTAATCAAAATGGATGCTGTTTGTTAAAAGTTAGGTGCTGCAGGGGCCTGTCTTGCATATTTTATAGTTTCTGTTAGTTTAAAATTTACACAGTTAGTCCTTGTTAGTTACTCTGTTAGTCCTTAGTTAATTACATAGATAGTCCTTCGTTAGTTTAATTGTTAGTCTAGTTAAGTCCCTAGTTAAGGGACTATATCTGCCATTAGTTCAAACTTTGTGTGTTTTATAAAACATTTATATCACCCGCCTACCCTCAACTTTACTTTTTGTCACTTTTAGCCCATGTGTTTGTTTGGATTTAATTTAAGTTTTATAAAATAGTTTAATTAAATAATAAAATTAGTTTTTAGTTTTTAATAAATAGTTTAAAATTAGGGCTTTTTATAAAGTTAATTTTCTGCATTTTTTCTCTTTATAAAAAGTATTTTTATAGAATTTTTAGTTTAAGTTTTATATTTTTAAAAATTAATTTTCAAATTTAGTGTTAAAACATTTAATTTTCAAACCTTTAGTTTTTTAATTTTAACCTTTTAAATAGAAAAATTAGTGATAAAAAAATGTTTTTCTCATCTTTTTAAGTAATTTAGGATTAAGTTAGCTTAAAAAGTATTTTTCTTAATTTTTATCAATTAAATTTCTATTTTTAGGATTTAATTTAGATTAATTAGTGTTTAATTCATATAAAATCCAAAAAGCCTTTAAAAAATATTTTTAATTTTCCTCAAATTTTCTTTAGCATTAATTTAGAATTGGGAATTTAGTTTATGATTTTAGGATTTAAATTGCATTTGTTTTCTTAAATGTCGCATTTTATTTACTTTCGTAATTAGTTTAATTTGTTAATTAGTTGTTTTATTGTGCCTTTAATTTTAGTAGTATAATTAAATCAAAAATATCTCTTTTCTTATTCAAATCAGGATCCAAACTTAAACGAGGTTTCCATTGCACGAGTCATTGGGGAAAACGACCCGGGTGATCATACTTGCCCGGTTTATTATACGTATTTTATTATATATTATATATATTTTTGAGAGTGAATTTTATCAAGGGTAACTTGGTAATTTTCTTAATTACTCTCGGGATTATATTATTTTATATTGTATTTTACGTGTATAAACTGCACAATCAGTTTTTGGCGCCGCTGCCGGGGACTTGTGTAAGCGATTCTCTTGTTTCGAGTTTGTGATTTGGTTTGAAGATCCTTTCGTCCTCGAAAGTTAAATTTTTGTCATAAATCCAAAAATCCAAAAAAAAAAAAAAAAAAAAAATCCAAAAAAATAAATAAAATATAAAAAGTAAAAAATATTTTCCTTTTCTTTTTAGTATAAGTAAAAGATAAAAAAAAAAAAAAATAGAAAAATCAAAAATATAAAAAAATTGTCTTAATTCAGAAAATAAAATTCACCAAGTTGGTAACCGAACACCAACAAATAATATCTTCCATTGAGATATTATCATTTCAATTTCCGGTGAACTTGCAATTGTTCCCAAATCGTACCAAATCGTAATCAAAGATTTAACACTTGCCTTTTGTGTCTCTACCAAGTACGGCTCACCTTGAAAAGCAATTTTCAAGAGAAAGATAACACGTAATAAGAATGATATCACAAGTATAATGCTTGTTCTTCTTTAAAATGATTAAAGAGAAATGCTTAAAGAATAATGCTTCATTTAAGCATTTTTAACAATGGTGATATCTAAAGGTTATGGTATGATGATGAATGTACGATGGATGAATGATGAATAATGATGAGATGAATAAAGTGGTAAGAAACAACAAGGTAGATAACGGGATTGCCTTTGTATTTAAGAACAACTTGCCTTAGTACTATACATAGTCAAGATTTGACAAGTGTTTTTATTTATACCACACATATCCTGTGTAGAACCTAGCCACGGGATGATTCAGAATTTCCTCGATTTGTTCCTCATGACGCTCGATAGTTGACTTTTGAGAGCTTTCGCCAATCTCAAAAGCTTGGAACAGGGTAGAAGAAGATGATTTTGTTGGTGAAAGAAGTCCTTCCGGAAGAAAGAATTCTTGAGGTTTAGGAGGTATGATAATTGGAGGCGGGATTGGTGATTTTTCAGTATAGAAAGCTTGTAAAACTTTCATGTAAGGATCGTCATGAAATAAAGAAAGAGTCGGTGAAGCTAGTGGGACAATTCCAAATGAATTGGAAGCACTAGAGTAAGTTTTCCCTGGAGAGGCCGGGACATAATCCGGAGAAGCCGGGGGAACATAGTTTGGGAAATTGGAAGAAAAGGCATCCTCCAAATTGGAAGTAGGATGGTCGGGGGAAGACATCGTTCTGCTTAACAACCCAGCAGTAAATAACATAAGTTATTTATTTAGTAATATAATAGTTATGTAACTTTACATACCATTCCGGGAGATATAGCGGCACGAAGGACTTTCTTGGATGGAAAAAGAAAAGTAGTTATAGTTAAGGTTTTAACCTTGTTCTCTATAACGTTGGCTCTGATACCAAATCTGTAACACCCCCATTTTTACATATAGCAGCGGAAGCTAATCTAGGGTATTACTTCAAGGTACAAACAGTCATTAATCATAGAAAAACGAAATCAAATGAGTCGTTTTGAATATAAGTTTATCTTTCATTATTATCTTTAGAGTTTTTACAAATGTGAGGTTCCCAAAATCTATACCAATAAAGTTGAAAAGATAACGGTTTTTTCCATTTCATGTCTGTCACTCGTGCATTAGTTACCTGAGATAATAACATGCTAAAAAGTCAAACATAAAGGTTGAGTGCAATCATTGTTTTAAGTAATATAATTTGAATGCAAGTGCAATATTGGACTACGTTGATATACACCCGTTATTGAAAAACATATTTATTATTGCCATTAGCTCATGAATCTGAATCCTTAGGGTATGGTGATACATTATAGCCCCTGTGGGTACCTTTGCCAAAATACCCGCGTGATTTCTAATGATGTGCAATTGGTTACTCGTTAAAATAAAAAAATGGGTTACACCAACAGGGAGTCCAGCCTAAATAGATCTTATTCACACATTCGCTGGCTTATATGGAGTGTAATTAGCGGTTCATGATTTGGGGACTTAAAGGCAAGCAAGTCACTTAGGCAATAGTAAATTGAAATAGTGCTTTCAGACTATCCTTACTATATATTTGATATTTTATTATATTATATGTATTTTAAGGTGTAGTCTGAGCGGATCAAGTCTGCAAACCGTACCTAGATAAGTTCATCATTGTTTTCATAGATGACATTTTGATTTACTCAAAATCGAAGGAAGAGCATGAGGTGCATTTAAGGTTAGTTTTAGAATTATTGAGGAAGGAGAAGTTGTATGCTAAATTCTCCAAGTGTGAGTTCTGGCTGCAAGAGGTGCATTTCCTTGGTCACGTGGTCAACCAGAATGGTATTCACGTGGATCCAAGTAATATTGAGGCAGTAAAGAATTGGAAAGCTCCTACAACACCGTTTGAAATTTGATCATTTTTGGGTCTAGCAGGTTACTACCGGCGTTTTATCGCAAACTTCTCTAAGATTGCTAAACCTCTTACTTTGTTGACTTAGAAGAACCAAAAGTATGTGTGGGGTATGGAACAAGAAGAGGCTTTCCAGACTTTGAAAATAATTTATGTGAAGCACCGATATTGTCACTTCCCGATGGAGTTGAAGATTTTGTAGTTTATTGTGATGCTTCGAATCAAGGGTTGGGTTATGTGCTTATGCGGAGAAATAAGGTGATTCCTTATGTGTTAAGACAGTTAAAGATTCACGAGAAGAACTATACTACACATGATCTTGAGTTAGGGGCAGTGGTGTTTGCTTTAAAATTTTGGAGACATTATTTCTATGGTACGAAAAGTGTTATTTACACGGATCATAAGAGTCTCCAACACATATTTGATCAGAAGGAGCTGAATATGCGTCAAAGGAGATGGATCAAGTTATTTAGTGATTATGAGTGAAATTTGATATCACCCGGATAAAACAAATGCGGTGGCGGATGCACTAAGTAGGAAGGAAAGGGTGAAACCTAAGCAGGTGCGGGCGATGATAATGACTATTCAGTCTGGAGTGAAAGGAATGATATTGGCAGCTCAGGGTGAGGTGTTTGATCAGGATAATGTAATGGATGAAAGGTTACAGGTTTAGATCAGCAAATGAAGAGGAAAGGAGACGGGAGTTTATACTTCATGGATCGAATATGGGTTCCGTTAGTAGGAGGTGTGAGAACAGTAATTATGGATGAGGCTCATAAGTCCAGGTATTCCGTACATCCTGGAGCGGATAAGATGTACTATGACCTTCGAAATATGTACTGGTGGCCAGGAATGAAGAGGGATATTGCTACCTATGTTAGCGAATGTTTAACTTGTGCAAAGGTGAAGGTTGAGCATCAAAGGCCTTCGAGCTTATTACAACAACCAGAGATACCTGAATGGAAGTGGGAAAACATCACCATGGACTTCATCACTAAATTACCTAGAACAAGGAATGGTCACGATGCAATATGGGTTGTAGTTGATAGATTGACCAAATCAGCACATTTTCTGGCAATAGGTGAAGATTATAGTACGAAGAAATTGGCGAGGTTGTACACCGATGAAATTGTCGCGCGTCATGGAGTGCCTGTGTCAATTATTTCAGATCGTGATGCACGGTTTATATCACGTCTCTAGCAAACATTTCAGAAAGCCTTAGGGACGCGATTGGATATGAGTACGGCTTATCACCCACAAACAGATGGACAGAGTGAGCGTACAATTCAGACGTTAGAGGACATGTTAAGGGCGTGTGTGATAGACTTTGGTGGCAGTTGGGATGTCCACCTACCGTTAGCTGAGTTCTATTATAACAACAGTTATCACACTAGCATTCGGTGCACTCCGTTCGAAGCCCTATATGGAAGAAAATGTAGGCCACCTGTGTTATGGGCTGAAATTGGGGAAGGTAGTTTGATTAGACCCGAATTGGTGCAGGAAATGACTAATAAAGTAGTGGCTATAAAAGAGAGGCTCCAAGCGGTGAGAGATCGTCAAAAGAGCTATGCTGACAACAGGCGCAAATCGTTGGAATTTGAGGTTGGAGATCGTGTGATGCTAAAGGTGTCGCCTTGGAAGGGCGTGGTTCATTTTGGGAAGAAGGGTAAGTTAGCCCCGTTAGCACCGAGATATGTTGGACCATTCGAGATCCTTGAAAGGATCGGCCCTGTAGCTTATCGGTTAAGATTGCTTAAGGAATTGATTGGTGTACATGACACATTCCATGTCTCAAATTTGAAGAAGTGTTTGGGGAATGCTAATTTGCATGTGCCGTTGAATGAAATCAAAATCGACAAGACTTTACGTTTTGTTAAAGAACTTGTAGAAATTATGGATCGTAAGGTTAAGAGTTTGAAACGTAGTAAAATACCACTTGTGAAAGTTTGTTGGGATTCAAAGCGTGGTCCTGAGTTCACTTGGGAAATGGCGAAGATATATGAGTCTAAGTATCCTAGTTTTTTGTTTGATCGTGTGGTGAACCACTAGTTAAATCTCGAGGATGAAATTTCCCATAAGGAGAGGGTAGTTGACAAACCGTGGTTTGAGCAGGTTAGTTTATATCTTTAAAAATGGCTAAGTGTCCATTTTGTATGTTTTTGCGTGCTATGTGTTCATTATGTAGGTTGAAGTGGTTTACATATGTGCATGATGTCATTTTAGAGGTAAATGATTATCTTATTTTGTGTGCATATGAGTTTGGTGTTAAGTATTCTATTTGTTCACGTGTGGTGATAATGGAAATGAAAGACGTGTTGCATGCATTGCTACGTCAATTCTTGGTTTTTAAGAGTTAAGCGTTTATAAGAAGTGTAAGTTATTGGAAAGGAAGCATGTGAGTGAAATATGGAAGTTCGCAGTAAACTTTGCATAAATAGAAAGTGAGATGTGAAATGAAAAGTTATTTTTAGAAGGTTTAGTAAGTAGCATTTATGTAAAAAGGTTTACCAAATTTACATAGGTTTTTATAGGAAATTAAGGTAATGTAAATATAAGTATAATTAATAAAATAATAATAAAAAAATATAATTAAAGGGGGCGTACGGTTTATAAAGAAAAGGAAAAAAATTGTTTTTATTTAAAAATTTTAGTTGGACTAGGATTCTACCTAGATGAGTTTATATAATAAAAACCCTAGTCATATTTTCTCCCTTCTTCTCTTTGTGTCGTGAGATCCAACCCCAAAACCCTAAGGAAGAAAAAAAATTTTGATCAAGAAATCTAGGTGTTAGATCGTGTTAATTCAAGTAAGATCGTTAGGTATGTTCTCCTTCTTTGTTTATTCTTTCAATTCATGTAACATGATTTTTGATGGATCTAGGGTTTACATAAAATACAGAATATTAATGATATTTAATGATGCTAGAGTGATTAGGGCTTGATTAGGGTCATGTTCATGCAATTGGTTAGGTTAGATTTGCGTTAAAACTTGATTTAGGGTTGAGCAGAATTTTGGGTCGTGTTCAACGACTGATATCTAGATGATAAAAATATGTATTGATATGTTTCTTGAGTCTATGAATAAGCCAAAAGAGTCTACTTTCCAGAAAATCCGGCCTCGAACGTTTTTAAGGTCGGGAAGTCATTCAAATAATCTCTGCAACAAAAATGGTCAAAATAGTAAATACGGGTAAGAATTAGGTCATGTTTGTGAGGGTGAAACCCTAACTTAAAAGTAGAATTAAGCTTAGCCCTTATACAGTAGTTAAGTTCTATATGTCTATTAACCTCACACCAATTTTTAGCTTCTGATTAGTTGTCTAAGTATGGTTAGCAAGGTCAAACATTTTAGTGTGCAATCATATCCGAATTGGAACAGTTTTGAAGTTGGATTTTACTTGGGGTAGTTGCACATGTAATTAATACTTGGGAATCACAAGGTATTTATTAAACACATAAAGGAGCTTAGATGATTTTTGGTATAATTTATAAAGGTCAGCAAGTATGGTTTTTAAGTTGGTTAAGACACGCTAAAATTCTGCACTTTTGGATAAATTGTAGTTAACTAGTATAATGTGTTAACAAGATGGTTAAGGTTGGGCATGGTGTCAGGGCGACCCATGATGGTTAATCAAACCCTTAGACATCCATCATATGAGTGTTACATGGACTTGAGCTTTTAGCTTTGTTAGCCTTAAAATACGAGGACTTATACGGAATTACATTAGTTCATAAATAGCCAAACACGCAGGGACTAGATTAGACTATTAAGGATAGTTTAGTTGTGTTTGGACTATAAATACCCCCTCCATGCTTCCATGGAGGGGTGAGGATTCATTTTGTATCATTTCATAAGGTGTGTGTGTGTGTTCTTTCTCTATCTAAAATACATACACATCTTTCCTTCCCGACCTCCGGATCATCTTTGTTAGCTAGTGTTTCTTATTATATTAACAATTGGTATCGAGAGCTAACCAAGGGTGTATTGTATTCGTGTGTGTTGTGTTTGTGGTTGATTTAGTGTTTCATTGTGGTTCGTGTTTGAGTTTTTTGATTCGGCTTATTTTTGTGTATGCTTATTTTATGGTTTACTCGTGTCCACAAAATACACGTTTTTTTGTTCATAACAATCGTTGGGCTTACTGTGGTTTCTTGGTTTGTGTCAACTTTTTGACAATGTTTTTTTATTAACATTTTTGTGGCTTATTGAAGAAAGATGTCTTAAAAGTGCTTATTCAAGCTTATCTAGTTAGCTTCTTTTGTGGTTTATGAAGAAGACAAGAAGACAAGGACGAGTGTACGATTTGAGTCTTGTTGGAACCGAACAACCAAGAAGGAACCGAACAACTCCCAAATCGAACAACCCGTTTCTATTTGAAACCGAACAACCTATTTTCAAGGATGGACCAAACAACTCAAACGCTAGTTTGAACCCAACAACTTGGTCATGTGGCTACCGAACAACTAAAACTCTTAGAAACTGAACAACTAGAACAAGCAAGAGGAACCGAACAACTTGTTTCTTCATAAATCGAACTACTAAACCGAACAACTAAACCGAACAACTCAAAGTCCATTTGGGAACCGAACAACCCGTGTCTATTTGCGAACCGAACAACCCAAACCTAGTCAACTCGGTAATTACCGAGTTGACCCGGGTAACTCATTGAGTCAGAGGTCCAAGAAAGAAAAAATTACTCAGAGCAGACTCTTTGTTAAACCCAAATCATTAAATTTCGGAACCCTATAATCACTTCACTTCAATGTCTTGATAGCACAAAATAAATAAGAAGAAGATTAGTGGTGTTTGTGGTGGTTGCGATTTGCTTGAGAGAGAAATAGAGAAAAAGTGGAAGGATTACATGCAAATGAAAAGTTACAAATGAACCAACACCCTCTCCATCCTTGGAGAGGGGTATTTATAGTTAAAACTAAAAGGATTGCATGCCTTTAGTAATTCTACAGGCCGGGCTCGGGTTTACTTGGGCTTTCGCCCGATACACGTGACCGATTAGATTACAAATAAGAGCCCGTTTACCCGTCTAGCCTATTACAACGTATATTAATTTAGTGACCGAGAGCTAATATAATTATGAACGAACTTCCATTGTTCGACTCAATATTTTGAGGCTAATAATCTCCTCCGAAGTGAGTTCATTGTGACACTCCTTCGTGAGATCAATGAGATTGCTTTTGTCGTTAAGCTCTTGTGATCTTTGTCTCTGTCTACATTGTAGGCTTGTTCCTTCATGCTTTGTGATCTTTGATCTTGAGCCTTTGTCATTGTCTTTAGACTTCGTCTTTTTCTTCCGAGATCTTTAAATCTTTATACTTTCTTTTGATCGTCTTTGCCGCCTTGCGGTTCTTGTATCTTGACCAACATGCTCATACTTTGCATCATCTTGAAAGCTAACAATCTCCCTTGATTAGATTTATATCTTTGGAAGGGGGGGGGGGGGGAACAGATCTTTTATTTCAGAGTTGTGAGGAAGTTCTTTGTCTTTAATTCTTGAGATTTCATTATTCTTGAATTCTTGTGTTTATGAATGTCTTTGTTGATTGAGCTTGAGCATGTAGTAATGAATCCGTCTCAGCTGGATTGAGGCATGAATGTAAAACACCCCCAAAATGGGTCGCAGCGGAATAAGGATCTGGGGCGTGTTACTTTAAGATCTAACAATCAAAGATATATATTAGAACGACCAAAAAGTCGTTTAATGATACATTGGATTTAATTATAAGACATAATGCAAAAGCATAAGCTTTACTTGTTCCTTGTTTATAATACCAAGACAACAATACATTTCTCAAAATATGATGCACATAAATCTTTAAGTGTGCAATCCAAAATGTACTTCCAATGCAACCTTGGGCACCTCGTGCCTATTGTCTCCGAAAACATTGCTTAAAACGTCAACAAAAATTGTTGGTGAATTCTAGGTTATGTATTTAAATTTGCAGGACCGCAAGACTTTCCCCGTGGTGTTACAACTTATGCCAATAATCACAAAACTAGATTACTGTTGCACTAAGCTCATGACACTGAAGCTCAACCTATATTTGCTATTTTAGCAGTTATTTTGCCCGTACAGATGTTGAACCCGCTTGCCCGTGGTGATGTTCTAACCCGCAACATCCTATATTCGACATGGTATACGTTCGTTTGTCCAGTGATAGCTAATCACCCGAACGGGGTTGTCAAACCCAATAGATCTATTTATAACATTCGCGCTCGTAATTAACAGTTCATGATAATGGGCTCAGATTGGGTTATCGCTACTTAGGCAACATGTAATCATAATGTGAAACTTAACCACTTGTGTCCAGTTGTAAAACATTGCATGTTTTTCACCCCAAAAACTTTGTAAAACAAAAGCATGTAAAACGTGGGGCTATGAACTCACCTTGAGTTCTGATAATCCAAATATCGCAGATAAAGCGTCACGTAAAAGATCGAATGCAACCTAAATTATCATAGGTCGTATAAGTACCGAGTACTTTAATTAATAACATTGAATATAATCTTATAGTTGTTACATCGTACTATCGTTCGGGCTATCATAATTAAAGAGGTCATGACATGACGTACGAGGAGTTAGGACACTTTAAATCGTAAATCCAACAACTCGTCGATACGCCATCCGAAGAGGCCTCATTATGAAACTCCCTAGTAATATAGTACTTTGATAACCACATAATATTCTATATAGCTCAATCACCAACTAATGGTTTTGGTAAAATTGTGTTTAATAAGTTAAAACGTTTATAATTACCGTTTTAGTAAAACTAGCATAACTTTTGCGTTTTAAGCCTGATTTTGACGTTTCTTATGCCCACGTCTTCGTAGTAAGACGAGTGATCAAAATATTACATTTTCAAGTTTTTGATATTCTGCGATGAATAGTGTTTTACTGTTCACGACAGCTAGTTTAGTCGTTTTAGGTTTTAATTAGCGTAAACTCGTAATCGTAATAACTTATTCGTTTTAATCCCGATTTTAGTGATTCCTTCGAGTACGTCTTTGTTATTAAAAGATGTATTATATTTTATAAAGTTAATCCCACTGATGAATAGTGCTTTTTACTGTTCATAGTTTATAAAATTACTTTTATAAACTTTAATTATCGTAAACGTCGTAGTTTATTCGTTATAGTTCCGTTTTTAGCGATTCTTTCGAGTACGATCTCGTAATTAAAAGTTATATCATATTTTAGATGTTTTAAAAATATTAGTTTCTGTAATGAATAGTAACTTTTATAAAAATAGTTTTATAAAAGTATTTATAGTCGTAAACTCGTAATTAACGTATCTTTTTCGTTATAAATCGGTTTTTCGAGTTTCTTATCATTTTGGAATCGTCACGAGACGTATTATTATTATATTATGTCAAACCCACTGTATGAATTTCGGATTCAAAATAGCCCCTAAGTATTCATGTGTATATCTTTATAAAAACCTTGTTTTATGTATTATTTAATTTAGTAGTTTACTTTAAAAACCCTAATAACTATTTTTAACATATGTGATACTTATAATAATGTCCATGTTCATCCATAGTCCTCATAAAGTCATTGTAACAAGTTTAACAATTTAGTTTCATTACTTTCATATGTAAATAATTAAGTAACCTTATAAAACCCTAATTATTACCTAAACATGTTTATACTTAAACCATATGTTAACATACTTTTACATTCATTTTTCCATGATATAAATAACCATATGACATAAGAATAAGTGCATAAATTCATAAACATAAATAAAAACTCATTTTACATATTAAAAAGTCCTTAGTGGTGATTTAGCCATAATTAACATATAACACATAAAATCATAAGAAATAAAAGTATGAAGGAATTAGGAAGACCTTAGGGATGATGTATGAGATGAGAAATAAGTGCTAAACCCACGTTTAGATTCAAAACCAAAGCTTACAAGCTTATAAACCCTAGATTAGGTTTGAAACCCTAATCTTTCCTTTTCTTCCTTAATCCTTGCAAATGACGAACCAATGCTTGAAAACACTTTAGTATGCCTTAGGATTGATGTGTAAAGGGTTGTATGGATTGTATAAAAGTTTTGTATGGTTTGCTTATTGAGGAATATTGAGCCGTGGGTTAGGGCTAAGAAAAGAGAGAAAGGAAATGAATTTTGCTAAGTAAAAGAGTAAGGATTTCACTTATGCATGCATGTGTATTTATAGGAAGAGTATGTAGATATTTGTAGTTGTCATGTTTGACTAGAAAGTCCAAGGGGAGGGGGGGTATGCCGTGGGTTTCAAGGGGACAAGAAAGGAGGGAACCAAGGGCTTAAATGTCTTGGTCTCTTGGTTCCTTCTAATGGGAATCATCCCATTAAAGTAAGGAGGGTGTTTCCTAGCTTATTTCTTTTATACTTAGTTAATATACTTGTGTAATTATTAAAAGAAAATGTGTAAGTAAACTTTTATAAAATGTAAAGTATAGTTTTTATATAAATGTTTACTTGTAATGTCTTGGTATTTTGTAAAATATTTGTTATCTTGTATAATCATATGAGATGTGTATAAATATATACATATGCATAAAGTTTTATAAACTTCGATCATTGTATATAAACGTAGGTATTTGTTGAAGCGTACGTTGATTTTTAGGGTTTCCGGGTAAACCTAATTGTCATTTATCGCGAAACGTAAACACTTTCACGTATCCGATGAAATAACTTGTGAAACGTTAATAATTATCCTTAAAATAATTGCTTAACCCTTGTTTGATGTAAACAATAATTCACTTAATGCCCGTTTACGTTAACTGATCATTTTTAGCTTACGCGATTTAACTTAACGATTTCCATTAAAAACAAATGCGTACAATACTAAAAATAAATGGTGACTTTATTAATGTCGTACATTGTCCTAAAACACGAGGTGTTATAGTCTCCCCCGGTTAGCTGAGCCTTGTCCTCAAGGCTTAAGACGCAGCACTTGACGACGGCCCGGTCTTTGAGAACAGATGAGGGTATTTCTTCCGGAATTGATCTTCGCGTTCCCATGTAAACTCTGGACCTCTCTTGGAGTTCCATTGAACCTTGACTAATGGGATACGACTTCGCTTCAACCGTTTAACTTCACGATCTGTGATCTCTATAGGTTCCTCGACAAACTGAAGCTTGTCATCAAAATGAAGTCCATCCAACGGAACGGCTAAGGGTTCGTCGGCATGACACTTCTTTAAGTTGGACACGTGAAATGTATTATGAACTCTGCTCAGCTCCTCAGGAAGCTCGAGCTTGTATGCAACGTCTCCAACCCTTTTTATTACCTTGAAAGGTCCAACAAACCTGGGATTTAATTTCCCTCGTTTGCCAAAACGTACTACCCCTTTCCAAGGCGAAACCTTGAGCATCACTTTATCTCCAACCTCAAACTCCATCGGCTTACGCTTTAAATCAGCGTAGCTCTTTTGCCTATCACGAGCGGCTTGCATCCTTTGCTTAACTTGAATGATTTTCTCGGTTGTCTCTTGTACTATCTCTGGACCGGTGAGTTGAACTTCTCCAACCTCAGCCCAACAAACAGGGCGAACGAACATTTTACCGTTAAAGTGCCTCAAGGGTGCAGCCTTAATGCTTGAATGATAAATAAACTGTTTATTGTATGAAAACTCGACCAATGGAAAATGTTTTAAACCCAAAACCATTTCAAAAGTCGATCACACAAGCTGTCGAAGCATAATCTTCGGGGTTTGAATGGTTCTCTGCTTTGTCCGTAGTTTGCGGATGATATGCCGTTCTCTATCTAAACTTGTACCAATGCTTTCTGATGTGACCTTCCAGAAATTTGATGCCGAACATAGGGTTTCGATCATCAAATAATCGAGTCCGGTATTCCATAGCTCGTTACTACTTCCTTTGGTACTTCTCGCAGTTTCTCAGAGGGGTCAGTCTTCTTTTCATGTGTATAAAAGATGGCGGACTTTGTAGACGGTCAACGTTACCCAAATGTGTCATTACCCTTGTGATGACTTAGGAAGCTTTGTGACCAAAATCCATCGGTGATATTGTCTCATCAATCCATTGGTATCTCAGGTTGTACCAACACTAAACCTGATTGTCTCATGTTGTTCTGGCCTTGACCTTAGCACTGGTTAAGCCTTGCTAACTTATGTGGCGATATCAAACTTTTCATTTTGGGCTCACCAATATAGCTTCTTTACGTTTTGATACCATTTTCGCAAGATCCTGGGATTGGATAGAATACTTCGATTTGTGGGACTCGTGCATGATCACAGTCCGCAAATCGTCATAACAAGGTAACCAACTCCTGCCATTGAGGCATAGGGTTCCATCCGTATGAGGTTCCAACTTTTCCGTTCTAAGTGCCTCTGGAAATTTAGCATTTTCAATCAGCATACCTCCAACATCCTCATTCTTGATGTTCTCTGGTTTAGTTCTCTCAGTCTGAGCATTACAAGATTTGGTTTAGGATTTCCAAGCCTATTAGTCTTTGACTAAAGCTCGAACTCTTAACGGTGGTTCCCGTTCTTTCCTGCTCAAAGCATCAGCAATGACATTTGCCTTCCCTGGGTGATAACGAATATCGCAATCGTAATCACTAAGCAACTCTAACCATCGGCGTTGTCTCATGTTCAATTCCTTCTGATTAAGAATATGCTGTAAACTCTTATGATCAGTGAACACCGTACACTTGGGTACCCATACAGATAGTGCTCCAAATCTTTAGATGCGAACATACTGTAAAGTTCCAGATCATGAGTAGTATAGTTCTTCTCATGGATCTTTAACTGGCGTGATGCATAAGAAATAACCTTTTCCCTTTGCATCAACACAGCGCCCAAACCCTTGATCGAAGCATCGCAGTATACGATAAAATCTTCACTTCCTTCGGGTAAAGCCAGAATTGGTGCACTACACAACTTCTGCTTCAATAACTGGAACGCTGCTTCTTGTTTGTCACCCTACTCAAACTTGACCTTCTTTTGAGTGAGCTTGGTCATTGGTTTGGCGATCTTTGAAAACCCTTCAATGAATCATCGATAATACCCAACAAGACCTAAAAACTGACGAATCTCCGTTGGTGTCTTAGGAGATGCCCAATCTTTAACGGATTCGATCTTGGCTGGATCCACATGAATGCCTTTATTATCAATCACGTGACCGAGGAACTATACCTTAGGAATCCAAAATTCACACTTGGAAAATTTTACATACAACTCCTCTTTCTTCACTAATCTCAATATTATCTTCAGATGCTCTTCGTGCTCTTGCTTGTTCTTGGAATAGATCAAAATATCATCAATAAAGACAATTACGAATTTGTCCAGATAAGGTTTGCACACTCGGTTCATGAGGTCCATAAACACAGCAGGTGCGTTGGTCAAACCAAACGGCATAACTTGGAATTCATAATGTCCATATCGAGTTCTGAAGGCAGTCTTCGAGATGTCTTCTTCTCGAACCCTCAATTGGTGATAACCTGACCTTAGGTCGATCTTCGAGTAGACACTCGACCCTTGAAGTTGATCGAATAAGTCATCAATTCTTGGTAGCGGATAACGGTTCTTCACCGTTAGTTTGTTTAGTTCCCGATAATCTATGCACATCCGTAACGATCCATCTTTCTTCTTAACGAATAGAACTGGAGCTCCCCATGGTGACGAACTAGGTCTTATAATGCTTTGTCGGGAAGGTAATGAAAAGCTCAGTTGTATATGTTGTATCCGCCAATTTCTTTCATTTCTGTCTGGGGCCTTTTGAGCGGGGCGTGCACAATTTGAAGTTGGTATTTAAATAAGGTCTTTTGCTCGTGGTTTTGCTACAGGTGCAGCTCAGGTATAGTTCGATGTGATAATTCCACTTGTTCTGGTATGTGGAAAGTACGGAAAGACAATGGAATATGTGTTGATGGTTTGTTTTTTTGTGTGAATGGGTTTGGATTCGTTTGGGTTTTTCTTTTTTTTTATAAGGTTTCGTATGGGTTATATCAGGTATTTTTGAGTTTGATATCGTATGTTTTTTCTTTAATAAAAATATATGGGACAGGGGAAAAATTAAAAAATAAAATTTGGAATAGGGAATGAAATGGGGCAGCAAATAAAGTAATATGACAATATCGAGACATGGGAAAAAGGAAAAAAGAAAGGGGGGGATTAAAAAAAATGGTCCTCCCTTCGGGAGGGAATGGAACAAAAGAAGAGTATGGATGGGAAAAAAGGGGATTAGTTGTATAATTAATAATAAATATTTTTAAAAGATAATAATAAAAAAAAAGGGGTCATATAGGTAAAGGATACACTTTCGAGGGGAGGGGGAGGGGATATTTTGACTTTACATAACGAGATCGGGTTACATCTTGCTAGTTGCTTCTTACCCTGAATTGTCTTTAGTCTCCCTTGATGGTATATGTCCCCAAAAAAGACGTTTGCATCCTTGTCAGCAGATACTTCTCGGGTTCTTGAGTTTTGCACGAGATGGAGATAGATGATCTGTTCGTTTTTAATCGAAGCAGCGATTGTGAAAGTCACTTAGCGTTTTTTTCTACTTCGTCTCAATGAAAAATGTAATGATTTCGCTCCCAAAGGGATAATACAATCGTTCTGCTTTTGAACTGTAGTCATATTTTGCGTGGTTTGTCAGGTTCTACCTTGATCAGGGAGGCCTTGAAATAGTGGTTTTTTGTGTGGGAGTAGGTCGGGCATGTTACTGCTTTAAGTTCCATTTTCTTTTTTACGCAGGCTTCCTATTACGGACTGCCTGTTCGGTTAGGGTCGACCGTGTGTGAAAAATGAAAGGGTTTTTTAAGGTAATAGTTTAGTCGTTGGTGTCAAATCACGGTGTAAGTAATTACCGTTATGGTGTAACCATTTTTTTTTACTGAAGGTTGTCTTAGGTTTTTAATTGGATCTATGGGATGGGGGGGTGTGGGGGGGTGTGTGTTGCTGTTGATTCGGGGAACATTTAGGGAGGGGTGAGGTTGGGTTGTAATTTTAGGGGTGCAAGGTAGGGTGTAATTGTTACTTTATCTATTGGGTGGATTGCTATTGGAACTAAGGTGGCGTTGAGGTGTGGGTGGGGTGTGTGTGGAGAATGGTACTTGGGGGCTCTGTGTGTTGTTGTGGGGTTTTGTTGGGTGGTTGGTGGTGTCTTTGATTCCGGAACAAGGGATACTTGGGTGGGGGGGGCGGGGGGGGTGCGTGGTTTTGTGCCTACGGATTTTTTTGCAATTCTGAAACATCCTCATTACTGCACTTTAAATTTGCCTTTGGCTTACAAAGCGGGAGCGGTCTTCTACCCATTTCCCTGGGGTTCTTGTTCTCTCTCTCTGGGGGCTGAAATAGTCCTTCTCTTGAATGGCCTTGGAGCCACCAGCCCCAATAAGCCCCAAAATCAAAGCAAAAATACGATCTTGGCATTGGTATTTGGCCCCTTTGGGATCTCCGGGGTGCTTTGTTTTTGTTTTTTTGCGGTTGTTTGTGCTTTTTGTTATTGTTGTCTGTTGCGGGTTTTGTTCTGTTGTTTTTATTGAGTATTTGCAGGAAGGGGAGGCTTGCAGGCTGGGGCTGGCTTTAGGGTTCCCTTTTACAAGTCCTTGGCCAGGTAGCGAGCCCAAAAGCTTTCTTGCAGTTTGCAGTTATTGCATCTACTATTGTTGGTATTCAAGGACGTAATGGTTTTGACTGAAGTTTCTACTTGGGGACATAGAGGTTTTTTAGTCCCTTATACGGTTTCTTGTCACCTCGTTCCCTTGGCGCATAAAGCAAACCTGCCTGTGTTCTTTGCCCTTTTGTTCTATTGTTGGGCTTTGGTTTATTTCGGGAAGTGTCTTCATACTTCTCTTATTTTGCTAATTTTTTTGCCCGTTGTTTCTTTTTGTCTTGTCTATAAGCAAAAAGTGTGGTATTTCTTTTTTTTTTTTATTATACTATATGCATATAATACTTTAGATTATTAATGCAGTCGCCTATCATTATTGATCCTCATTTGCACCTCTTGCTGCTTGGTTTTCGGCTCTTACTTCTTTCGATGCCAAAACACTTGTAGTCAGTATGGTTAATCATGTCAGGGCCCTTCCCTACGACACACTTCAATTTTGTCCAGTATCTGCAGGAAACATCCCATGTTCTAAAAACAATGCTTATTCCTACAAATAGTCTGGTTGTTTTAAGCTACCACACAATCCTTGGGGGTTTTGCATTTTACTTTTAGGTTCCACAAATTCCACTTGTGCACTCCTCACCTCAATCTTTTCTTTAGATTTCATTCCGTTGGTTAATATTTTAGTTGTTGTTTATCTTCTTCTTCAAGTCAGTCCACGTCTATTGCATTCGCAACTCATTAATTTATGTCACTGTTCTTGCCAATATTGTGAAGTTCACACCATTTGGTTTAGAGATTTCACATAGAGTTAACAAGGTGGCAAACTTCACCATTGTGATTTCTCTCATCGGTTAGTTAATTTTATGCGGGGAAACACGGTTTTCTCATCCTCTCAAACCCACTTGGGTCAAGTCGACCATCCTTCTTACGTGCCAGAAGAATATAGGGTTATTGACATTTCATGAAGTTTGATTGTGCAACTCCCGACGAACAGAGCTGTTCATTCCTTCTACACACTTGTTCCCGAGTGGTGACGGTTATGGTATCGTCGCCATTTCGGGGTCTCGTTTTTAGCTTTTGCGTTTAGCAGTTGTAAGCATACTTGCATGTGCTGCAAACACACGCAGTTACACCCTCGTCGTTCATGGCCTTAAAGTTGGGCACTGGTTGAACCGAAGTGGTGCCCATGGGGTCGGTTAGTAGTAGGGTCGGTCTGATGACAGGTTGCTTGTTGATATGTCCGGCAGATGCGCGTTTTTTAACCGCCGTGGGCCTTCTTCTTCGCGAGTTGCCATTTTTCATTAAATTCACCAAGGAAAGGCGAAAACTTAATACCCGTATAGATTTCAAAAATTCTTAACCATAACCCGTTGTATACATAATAAATATTAAATCGGACTGATCACAACACATGGTGGACAATAATACAACAACTGTATGAAATTAAAAATCGAAATTCATTTCACAATCAATAAATTGATTTCATATAATACATTAATAAAATCCAATCCTTTTCATATATAAACTTGGGGAATGCTCGGGGAAGGAGAAAATAATTCATGCTTGCTTGGTTTAAATTCAAATCGATCCACAACACTTAGGTTACAAGACAATAATAAACTAAAACCTTACTAGTCGAGATGGGATGATTGAGAGGAGTTTTACTCGTAATCTTAGTAGGCTGATACCATGATAGCTAATCAGAAAATAAAAGATCATTATACATGATAGCTAAACCAAAACAAAAGATCTATACCGCCCTCCTAGTGCTAGCTCTCTTGGGGGTGTCTAACCCATTTGAATAAATTAATTTAAAACTTAACTAGGATCTGCATAGTTGATACAATCATAACCAAAGGCTAGGGACCGCTGTGATTCTAGTGTCCTCAAATGTTTTTTTGTCATCAGCAGTGCTCCAGCTCCCGAGGGCCCTTGGGTACGCATGATATGCTGAACAGCCAAATCATCTGCAGCCTGACGCTGCCACTCGTGGCGATGCACCTCAGTCTCTAATACTGTAACTCGTGCCTCTAATGCCCTGCAGTGAGCTTCAGACCTAGCAAGGGTCCTAAGGTGTCTCCATACTCTCTTGCTCGTAAGCAAGTCTCTCTCTCCTCAAAATCTCAATCTCAGCTCTCACAGCTGCACGATCCTTCTGGGCATCGTGATGTCGTGTGCAAAACTCTGAACTCTCTCTAGTGCAAACATCTACCTCTGGTGAGACCCTCCTGTTGACCAACTCTAAGGCGGTCATCATCTCCTCCTCAGTTTCTCTGGGTTCTGGTATCTATAGTGGGTCCTGGCTTCCTGACCTTGTCTTAGGCTTAGAGCATCTTAGACTAGCAGCAGAAAACTCTCTCCAACCTCACACTCAGGTTTGGGAGTAGTAAGTAGTAGTCTCTTTTGAGGCAGGCGTTATGTCAGGTACTCAGGAATTCCAGCTCTGCGGCTAGTAGATGTGCATGGTAGAGGGATAGGTTACATTGGTGAGGTTCCTGATGGGAGTAGTGAATGATAGGTGGATGGTGCTGTAGCTCTCATCTGCCTCATGGCTGCTCTAGTATGTGGGGGTCGGATACGTGGAGCTAAAAAGAATGGTGGTAGTAGAGGTATAGGTGCCTCATCCTTAGCTGGCACTAAATCCTCAGGATGCTCAGGCTCCGAAATGTACACTGGTACATGGTCACTGGTTCATCTCTGGGAGAATGTGGTGCCTGCTCCAGCATCTGTTTGCGGCAGCACTCCTCGTAACGGATTCTCAGATGGATACTAAAGATCGTGCCTCAGAGTGAACAGAATATAGGTAACGGCAAGAACGCTGAAATGGACTACTGTGACCAGCAGGAAAAAGCTTATGTGTATTTATTATTTAAGGCTTTACATTTTATAGTAAATATATTATAAACTGCGTATTATCAAGTAAGCCATATATATACGTCTAACGGATAATTGCAACAATTAGTGTATATGGTATGCCCGTCGTAAAAACCCTTTTGTATGTATGCAATGTTTGAAAACGGTTATAGTCCAGCAAAAACATTTTGACCTGGTTCTTTATAACCTTGGCTCTTGATACCAATCTGTAACACCCCCAAAATGGGTCGCAGCGGAATAAGGATCCGGGGCGTGTTACTTCAAGATCAACAGCACAAGATATATATAAGAACGACACAAAAAGTCGTTTAAACTGATACATTGGATTTAATTATAAGACATAATACAAAAGCATAAAGCTTTTCTTGTTCCTTGTTTAATATTACAAAAGACAACAATACATTTCCCAAAATATGATGCACATAAGTCTTTAAGTGTGCAATCCAAAATGTAATCCAATGCATCCTTGGCACCTCGTGCCTATTGACCTCCTGAAAACATTGCTTAAAACGTCAACAAAATGTTGGTGAATTCATAGGTTTATGTATTTAAATTATGCAGGACCGCAAGACTTTCCCGTGATGTTACAACATATGCCAACAATCACAAAACCAGATTACTGTTGCACTAAGCTCATGACACTGAAGCTCAACCTATATTTGCTATTTTAGCAGTTATTTTGCCCGTACAGATGTTGTAACCCCGGGCGAACATTCCAAGTTGACATGGCAACGTTTCGTTCTGGTGATAGCTATACCCAAACGGGGAGGTTAATCCCAATTGATATATTTTATAACATTGCGCTCACATAATGCAATTTACAAATACATCTATGTCAATTGACCAGTTCATGTTAATTGGCTAAGGGGGCCTCCTGGAGGGTTTTTTCGCCTTCTTAGGCAAACACATAATCAATATATTTAAACCTCTTGGTCCAATTTATAATACAAAGCATTGGTTTTCACCTCCAAATAATTGTAATTCAGTTTTAAATTGTGTGTGTTAAAAAATGTAAAGGTGGGGATTTGAACTCACACTGAGTAAAGGATTAGTCCCAAATATCACAATTAAAACAAAAGTGGGGCTATGAACTCACCTTGAGTACAGATAGTCCAAATAATCACAGATAAAACGTCACGCAAAACGTTTAGATGCAACCTATTTAAATTAAGGTCGTATAAGTACCGAGTACTTTAATTAATAACATTGAATATAATCTTATAGTTGTTACATCGTACTATCGTTCGGGCTATCATAATTAAAGAGGTCATGACATGACGTACGAGGAGTTAGGACACTTTAAATCGTAAATCCAACAACTCGTCGATACGCCATCCGAAGAGGCCTCATTATGAAACTCCCTAGTATTATAGCACTTTGATAACCACTCAATATTCTATATAGCATAATCACCGACTAATCGTTTTAGTAAAATAATATTTATAAAGTGAAAACGTTTATAAATATACTTTTCGTAAAAATGACCTAATTTGGTCGTTTTAAGTCCGTTGCTCGCGTTTCTTACGTCCACGTCTTCGTAGTAAGACGAGTGATCAAAATATTACATTTTTAAGTTTTTAAGATTCTGGTGTGAATAGTAATTTTACTGTTCACAACAGCTAGTTTGTCGTTTTTAGTTTTAATTAGCGTAAACTTGTAATCGTAATAACTTATTCGTTTTAATCCCGATTTTAGTGATTCCTTCGAGTACGTCTTTGTTATTAAAAGATGTATTATATTTTATAAAGTTAATCCCACTGATGAATAGTGCTTTTTACTGTTCATAGTTTATAAAATTACTTTTATAAACTTTAATTATCGTAAACGTCGTAGTTTATTCGTTATAGTTCCGTTTTTAGCGATTCTTTCGAGTACGATCTCGTAATTAAAAGTTATATCATATTTTAGATGTTTTAAAAATATTAGTTTCTGTAATGAATAGTAACTTTTATAAAAATAGTTTTATAAAAGTATTTATAGTCGTAAACTCGTAATTAACGTATCTTTTTCGTTATAAATCGGTTTTTCGAGTTTCTTATCATTTTGGAATCGTCACGAGACGTATTATTATTATATTATGTCAAACCCACTGTATGAATTTCGGATTCAAAACAGCCCCTAAGTATTCATGTGTATATCTTTATAAAAACCTTGTTTTATGTATTATTTAATTTAGTAGTTTACTTTAAAAACCCTAATAGCTATTTTTAACATATGTGATACTTATAATAATGTCCAAGTTCATCCATAGTCCTTATAAAGTCATTGTAACAAGTTTAACAATTTAGTTTCATTACTTTCACATGTGAATAATTAAGTAACCTTATAAAACCCTAATTATTACCTAAACATGTTTATACTTAAACCATATGTTAACATACTTTTACATTCATTTTTCCATGATATATATAACCATATGACATAAGAATAAGTGCATAAATTCATAAACATAAGTGAAAACTCATTTTACATATTAAAAAGTCCTTAGTGGTGATTTAGCCATAATTAACATATAACACATAAAATCATAATAAATAAAAGTATGAAGGAATTAGGAAGACCTTAGGGATGATGTATGAGATGAGAAATAAGTGCTAAACCCGTGTTTAGACTCAAAACCAAAGCTTACAAGCTTATAAACCCTAGATTAGGTTTGAAACCCTAATCTTCCCTTTTCTTCCTTAATCCTTGCAAATGATGAACCAATGCTTGAAAACACTTTAGTGTGCCTTAGGATTGATGTGTAAAGGGTTGTATGGATTGTATAAAAATTTTGTATGGATTGCTTATGGTTGTTATTTTGGCCGTGGCCTTTAGGAGAGAAAGAGAGAAAGGAAAATGGATTTTGTAAGTATAAAGTTGTAAGTGAATTCCCTTATGCATGCATGATATATATAGGAAGAGTTATAAGATATTTCTAGTTGCAATGTTTGACTAGAAAGTCCAAGGGGGGGGGTTGGTCTTTGTGCCGTGGGTTTCAAGGGGACAAGGGGGAGGGAAACAAGGGCCTTTAAGGCCTTGGTCTCTTGGTTCCTTTTAATGGGAATCATCCCATGAAGTTTAGGGATGATGTTCCTAGCTTATTTTCTTTTATTTCTTTTTAGTTTACTTGCATTTTATAAAAAGAAAGTATAAGTAAAACTTTTAATTAAAAGTAAAGTGTAGTTTTTATATAAAAGTTTACTTTGTAAAGTCTTGGTATTTTGTAAAGTATTTGTTATCTTGTATAATCATATGAGATGTGTATAAATATATACATATGCCTAAAGTTTTATAAACTTTGATCATTGTATATAAACGTAGGTATTTGTTGAAGCGTACGTTAATTTTTAGGGTTCCGGGAAAACCTAATTGTCATTTATCGCGAAACGTAAACACTTTCACGTATCCGATAAAGTAACTTGTGAAACGTTAATAATTATTCTCACAATAATTGCTTAACCCTTGTTTGACGTAAACAATAAATTGCTTGATGCCCGTTTACGTTAACTGATCATTTTTAGCTTACGCGATTTAACGTAACGATTTCCATTAAAAACAAACGCGTACAATACTAAAAATAAATGGTGATTTTATTAACGTCGTACATTGTCCTAAAACACGGGGTGTTATATCGTTCCTCTAGTAGATCCAGGTTTAGGAGAAGGTCCATGTCATTTGTTGTTGAGTCAAAGCTGCTGATTCGATAAGTTGGAAAACCTATTTATGGTGGTAGAACAACCTCCGAGCCGTATACTAAGCTAAAAGGCATGTACCCGGTTCTTGTACGGATCGTTGTTTGATATGCCTATAGAACATTAGTGATGAGGTATATCTCCTCCAGCTAATCAGAAAAAGATAATGACAATCAACTACTCTTAATCCCTGGTATGTGTTTAATTACACATACCTTTTACCTTTAAAAACAAGTTAAAATAACCAAAAACAGACTTAAAATGCCAAATATATGCTTGTTTTGCTAATTATGTTGTGTAGGAACGGATATCTAAGAAAAGGATGAAAAACAAAGCCAAAACGACAAAACCGAACGCAGAATGGAAAAGCGTGGTAAAGACAAAGTCAAGACAAAACCCAAGTCTGAAAAAGTCAACCAAAGTCAACCCCGACAAATCCAAAGTCAAAAATTGAAGAAAAAATAAGTTTAGGGGCCAAAATTGCCAAGTCCCTAACTTATATAATGAAGGAAATGAAGACAATACTTGTAAGGGACTTAAACTGCCATTTCACCAAAGAAATACCACGTGGACTATTTTTTCCAACCCTCAAAAGTCATACACCAAAAGGACTTAATTTGCAAGATCACTTATAACCTTTTGGGACCTTTTCTGTCAAATCCCCAAACTATTAACACACCACATGGACTAAAATTGCAATAACATCTCTCCCACCACTTTCCCGCAAAACTCATAACCCCACCTCCTGTCACTTTCAGACCTCGTTGACCTCCCCATGTCCATCCAAACCCTTCACTCTCATAAACCCCACCCACCACAAGGTCCTTGTCCATGGTAGCAATCCAAAAACCCTCAATTCGATCAAAGGTTGAGATCAATTTGAGTGGGCAACAAGAAAAACCAAGGGCCAGGATTAGCTTTGTGTTTCTACACACACAACAAGCACAAATAGCTGTTTTGTCTCTACAAAGAAACACACAAGGGACAAGAGAGAAGAAAAAGACCAAAGTCCAAACCCTAGCTCGTTTCTATAAAAGCTTTTGTAAGCCCTTGAGGCAAAGGAGTTAGTTTTTTAGTGAGTAGTTAGTTCAGTTTAAAATTTAAGGTTTAACATTTTATGTACTTGTATTTTTTAAGGTTAATGAAAAATTTCAGCTTATATTTTACTATGTGTTCCAAGTTTTCCATTTTAACTTAAGCTCATATAAGACTTCATATAAGCATTTTTACTAAGCCTATTTTAAACTATATACAAGAAAGACCAAAAAAAAGAGAGAAAAAGGTGTGCTGTTAAGCTAATGGATGAATGAGCAAACTTGGATGGCTCATTGGGTTCTTAGTTAAGCTTATTTATAAGCTAAGGGTAGGTTAGAGCTTATTTAGGTTCATTTACTCCTGTTTTGAGCAAGGAGTCAAGGTACACTTCTTTTTAAATTTTTGCTTAAAGTTACTGTAGCATAGCTTATTTTTAGCTTATTTATGTCTTATTGTGCTTATTTGCTTTAGCCTCTTACCTTTAGTGCTTATTATTGCATATTTAATAGTTGACTTTAAAATTTTGAGCTTAATTCAGTCTTTATAAGTTTTAAAATCCGTTTTTAAAATCTAAAGGGGTGTTTGGGTTAAGCCCAAAATGGGATGGTTATGGGTTGGTGTCACTTTGCCATCTTTGGCTAAGTGCATTTAGCTCATTTGAGCTTGTTTTTCTAAAAGTTGTAAGCAAAAAGTGTAGTTTTAAGTTGTGTCAAAGTTAGCTAAAAATTTGTTAAGTCAAAAGACACTTTACACAGCTTATTTGATTAAGCTGAGTAAAAGCCTTTCATACCTTTGTTTTGAGTCCTCATGTGAGTATCTAAACAAGTTTTTAAAAAGTGTTTTGAGTCATTCTTGTACCTAAGTCAAACTGCCAAAAAATTGGTGTCCTCTTTTAGTGAAAAAAAGAAGAAGGAAAAAGCTCTTTTTCAAAAGCAAAAACCAGCAGGTTTAATTGGTTTTTAGAAAATGAACTTTTTAAATATAAGCTCAATAGGAGCTATGCTCAATCTGTTTTAGTTTTATTTTGCAATTTGAGCTTATTTAGTAGCTTTTTAGCAAGCTTCTTTTTTAGCCCTTAGAAATTGAAGTTCCCCTGGTGCTAGACAGTGGGATTCAAGTCAATTTTTTTAGCTTAATTGTCCATTTCAGTTTAAGCTTTTGGCCTTTCTAGAAAGCCAATAAGCCCTTTTATAAGACCTCATAAGCTCAATCCTTAGGACCCCCTCTAGGTGCTTATTTTTAAGCCCTAAGTGAGCCCCATTGACTGTTTGGCATGCTAATATAGGCTTATAGCTTATTTTGGAGTTCTGGCTTATTTGGTCTAGTTCCTTAGCTTTTTCTAGCTCCTAGTAGCTTAATAGGTTAGCTTAGATATTTTCCTTAGCTTATTTTTCTCTTTTAAGAGCTTATTAGTTTAGAAGTCTTTTGCCTTAGTTAAATACAAAGTAGTATGCCCCTTTGTTGTTGCTTATTTTCCCAGCGATACCACTGCTTCTAATTCTCTAGTAGATTATAATTAAAACTAAGGATGCTTTATGCGCATCGTTGATTCTGAAAGTTTAATCATGTCTATGTCTTTGGATAATGTCCCGCCTAAAGTCTTAAGAATGATAAGTCGGTTCGAGATAAGCAAATCATGCCACTTAAAACAAACAACCCGCATTGAACAGATTTAATTGGCTAATACAATTTTCTATCATTTGGCTTGTTCCTCTTTTCTATCTTCTAATCTTCCTCTTTTATGTTTATTGTGTATTGAATTGGTTATTTGTTGTCCACCAGATCATGTGTAGTATCTCAGGCTGGGGGGGATGGAAACCCCCGATCATTAGACAACGTACTTGCATAGGTTTTTTACCGTAAATTGACTAATTAAAATACTTTAGATTATAAGTTTTATGTTCCACTCTTAGTGTTAGACACTCCTACTTACCGCGATACTCCATATTGGACAGGTACACTGCTCGTTTTAAAGTTTTGTTTTTGGGTTGGTACAGCTAAATATAAATTTAAAACTTGATAATCAAAATAATTGACCCTACATGACAGACTTCAGGTTTTTGGGCCATTGCGGAGAGTGAATAATTTAAGCCTTATTCTTATAGTATTCTAATCATTAATTAGTTAGTTTAGTTTAATCTAATCATTTAAATTCTGTTTTTATTTATTCGCATTGTGTGTTTAAAATTGTTTGTTTAAAATCCCGTATTTAATTGTTTTTTAAAAAGTATTATGTCCTGACTGATCACATGATACACCGTATCCACCAGTTGGATACGACGTATCAAACCTTCTAATCAGGACAACGTATTGAGTTTTACTATCTAAACGGAGTATCTTGTAATACCCGTGATTTAATCAGGTTAGTGAGACCTTTAGAAATGGCTAAGAGTTTGTTTTGTGTGTTTCTTGTGTACTATGTGTAATTTATGTATGCTAAGTGATTTGAATAGGTGCTTGATATCGTTTTGAGGTGTATGATCATCTCATTTTGAGTGCGTTTGTGTTTAGTGATAAGTATTCCATTTGTTCACGAATAGTGATAATGGAAAAGTAATTGCGTATTTCATGTAAAGCTACATCAATAGTTGGATGATTTTGTATTAAGCGTTTATGGAAAACGTATTATGATGGAAATAGGTTAAGCGAGTGAAATTTGGCGAATTAAGATAGACTTTCTAAATATATAAAGTAAAATGTAAAATGAGAAGTTATTTTTAGAAGGTTAGCAAGTTTCGTTTATGTAAAAAGGTTTACCCAAATTATCTTAGGTTTTTATGAAAACTTAAGGTAATAAAGATAATTAGTTCATTAGTAATTAAAGAAAAGAAAAAAAATATAAATAACATATTTATATGTATAAATTTCAAAATTTAAAATAAAAAATAAAAAATATATAATTAAGGGGTGTTGTGGGCCGGTTTTGAAGAAAGAAAAAAAAGGAAACAAGTTTGAGTTAAATTAGGATTCTAAGTGTATAAATATAAGATAAAAAAAATCCCTAAATCACTTTTTCTCTCCCCTCTCCCTTATGATCGCCGAATCCCTCAAGAGAAGAAAAAAAAGATTTTTTTTAATCAAGAACGAGTTGGTGAATTAGTGATTCAAGAATCAACGTTTAGGTATGTTTCAATTAAGCTTTTGTTTAGTTTTCTTTAAAAACATGTAACAATTAATATGATGGATCATTAGGGTTTTAAGATCTACTATAGTTAAGGATGTTTTAATCATGCTAGAGCGTTTAGGGTTTAATTTGGATCTTATAGATGTAAATGATTAGGCTTAAATCGCGTTAATTTGTGATTTAGAGTTGAGCAGAACTTAAGGTTGTGTTCAACTGATGATATCTAGATGATAAAAACATGTTTTGATATGATTCCAGTGCTTAAATTGTAGTTCAAAGATTCTATTTTTCAAAAAGTCTAGCCTCGATTGATTTTGAGTTCGGGAAGTTGGTGAAATATTGGTTACAAGAATAGTTGTCAAAACAGTAAATACGGGTCAGATTTAGGTCATGTTTAAGAGGGTAAAACCCTAACTTAAAAGTGGAATTAAGGTTAGACAATCTACAGTGATTAAGTTCTATATGTATATAAAGAAACCCTAAAATGATAGCTTCTGATTGTGTGTCTAAGTATGATAATTAGAGTCATACGT
The DNA here is from genome assembly GCA_026074375.1 of Tanacetum coccineum. Lineage (NCBI taxonomy): Eukaryota > Viridiplantae > Streptophyta > Magnoliopsida > Asterales > Asteraceae > Tanacetum > Tanacetum coccineum. The sequence continues at coordinate 66,062 of BQNB010006350.1, forward strand.
TTTAGTGTGCAATCAGATCCGAATTGGGACAGTTTTAAAGTTGGATTTTATTTGGGATAGTTGTTCATGTAATGAGTAGTTGGGAATCACAAGGTAGTTAATTTAACTCATAAATGAACTTAGGTGATTTTTTGTATAATTTATGAAGATCATCAAGTAAGGGTTTTAAGAGGGTAAAGTTACACTAAAATTCTGCATTTTTGAACAAATTATAGTTAACTAGTGTAATGAGTTAATGAAGTGGTTAAGGTTGGGCATGGTGTCCTCACACAAACCTACTTATGCATTATTTTCTATGTTTATCTTATGTAAACATCCTAATATGTCAAGTCTATATCCTAATATCATTTTTACCAAGTACACTATCTATTTAACGTACTTTTCAAAACGTTATACCAAAACAAGCATTAAACGTTAACGTTTATATCAAAACCCTAATTATATGTAATGTATACATATAAAATGAATGTAAAAGCCTTTAAAGCATGTGTAACAGTACAATGCACCCAACATTTGTATATCTTTTCCTCTAAAATAAGTTACACTTTCTAAAAACGTAATTGTACAAGTCAATAGTCAAGAAAGTCTAAATTAGGTCATTCAGTTCTAAATTCATGTTTAAATTTTACACATTTTAATTATAAGGTACAAGCACTTAATGCATGACTTTTTAAACTTAAAACCTAAACCCCTAATCATCTAATCCTAATCTAAAAACTCAAACCATAAAAAACAAAACCCTAAACCCTAATTTCACTTTCAACTAAAAACATAAAACCAAAACTTAAACTAAAGCCTAAACTTAATCCTAGGCCCTAATCATCAATCCTAACATTGATCCTAACCTTAATTCTATCCTAAACCTAGCCTTAACTTGAATATTAAGTTTCCAAAACTCAACCCGAAAGCAAAACAACCCGACCACCCCTTTTTATCCATTTTTGACCATTCTACACCCAGCTTAGTAACCAGAACTCAAGACCTCTATGGACCATCACCATGTAGTCCCTACCTAAGTAGCTTTTAAGTACCTCATCATCCACCCTTACAGCACTAGCTTCTAGACACCTTTGGTCACCCACTTTGTACTCGAAACCCTTCTAACACCTTCAACCATTCAAATCTACACTCTAGCCCTCAAAGTCATCATTCTAGCTTCTATGAATCACCTCGGCTAGCCTTGACACTAATCAAACATAAAACTTGGGCACTAAGGGTTTTTAAGCCCTATAAATAGCCAAAACATACACCCCTTTCATTTCATCCCACACAACTCATCTCACACCCTCAAATGGAATTATAGCCTTTCCATAGCAGCAATAGAAGATCAAGAGAAGTCCCTAAGCTAGGAATAGAAGCCAAGAATCAATAAAAAGGAAGTCTTGAAGTCGTTACTAGGGTGACGAAGACAACCCCATTTCGACCCAATTTTTAGCTCAAGAGTAAGATAAGATATTGTTCCATAAGCTTATATTCTGTACAATAATGTTCATAATACTCTTAAGATCATGTATGAACTCTTGTTTGAAGCTTTGAATCCTCAAAACTATGTGTTTTTAATAAAAACCCTAAAAACGACGCGTTTTGATTTTCTAGCTAACGGATCCTTTTTCTAAACTTTTGTTATGTTAAAACTTTAATTTTTAGTTATACTAATAGTTATAATGAAAATTCATTTGGAATCTAAAATAGCTTGATGGCTATTTTGGACTTGTTTGCAAAAGTATTCCAGCAAGGGGTATATTCATAATTCTAGAATTTTAACTAATGGATGAAACATGTATTTTCTTAAAGTTATAACTATAAGGCCTTTTTTGCCAAGTTTTCAAAGTTAAAAGGTTTAAATTATATATTACTTTTATATATAAAGACTAAACTGTAAAAGTATATAAAACCAGGGGTTATAATTGCTAATTTTAAACTTATAAAATATTATACTTTTATATTAATTATAAAAAAATATATATAAATTATTCTAGCTGTTGAAGAAACTTAAAACTATAATGTATCACATTACTAGGGAGCTTCATGTGAGGGGTTTCATTTGGGTATACGTTTTGACGAGTTTGCTGGATTTACGATTTAAAGTGTCTTGGCTCCTCAAACGTTTACTACATGACCTCTGAATTATGATGGCCTGAACAGTGATACGATACTTCCATAATAAATCCAATCAAAATGATATTTCATTATGACATAAAACATATCCAATCAAACTAAGACTTGATATATTACCCAGGTTGTGTGTCGAAGCCGTTACTTTCATTTTATATACTTTTGCTATCAATCGGATTTCCCTGTACTGTTAAGGGGAGTTCATAGCCTCGCATTCAATCTTTTAAATGTTTAATAAACCCCCGAGGGGGATACATGCTATAAACCATGAATGCAAGTATTTTTCTACATGCTATCCTGATACATTATTTCCTAAGTCCCTATATTTGCCATTAAGTCCCCACTATCATGAACTGTTAATTACTCGTCAGGGTGAGCGTGAATGCTATGAATAGATCTATTTGGGACTGGACTCCCCGTTGGTGTACCTATACTGTCGGTAACCAATAGCTCACATTTGAATAACTTTACAGGTGTTTTGGCAAAGACACCCGTTGGGGCAATTATTTGTGATTATTTAACCCAAGGTTTCGGTGTCATGAGCTTAGGGAAATAATACTATTTTTCATGATAATTGTATGTGTTGCAATTATTACAAACTATGGGTGTATACAACGTAAACACACTATTGAGCTTGTAATCAAAGCTGTTACTATAAACCTATGAATTTCATCAACCTATGTGTTGACGCTTTTTTAGCATGTGCTATCTCAGGTAACTGAACATCTTATGGCACGGTGTGAATGACTTGAGATGGCTAAATGTTATTATTCAAACTTTATGTTTTTCATGAGATTTTGGGACCTTTATTTGTAAAAAAAACTTGATGATATAATGATGATAACTTATTCTTTTAAAAGTTCTTTACAAAGTCGTTTTCTATTGATTAGGACTGTGTACTATGAAATATACCCAGATAGCTTCCGCTGCTATATGTCAAAAATGGAGTGTTATAGATTGGTATCAATAGCCACGGTTATAGAGACAAGGTCGAAACCTTAACTATAACTACTTTTCTTTTTCCATCCAAGAAAGTCCTCCGTGCAGCTACATCTTTCGGAATAGTATGTAAAAATACATAACTATTATACTATTATATAAATAACTTATTTTATTTACCGCTGGGCTGTTAACAGACGATGTCTTCGCCAAAACCATCTACTTCTAATGGTGAGGATGCTTTTCTCAAACTTTCACGAACTATCTCTCGGTTCCCATAATATTTCCAGCTTCATCCAGGGAAAAATTTTTCTAGCTCTTTTAACTCATTTGGTGTACTTCTAATAGCTTCACCAACTCTTTCACTCTTTCATGATGATCCCGACATAAAAGTTATGCAAGCATTATATGCTGAAAAATCACCTATCCTACTTCCAACTATCATACCTCAATCATCAATGCTTAATCCTCAATAATATCTTTCTTCTGAAAGAAACTATACCAAAGAAACGAGGTTGCTCATCTCATCTATTTTCCCTACTCAAGACTTTGAGATAGGAGAAAGCTCTCGTAAGACAAGTCTGGAACGTCACGAGGAGCAAATTAAGGAAATCTTGAATCATCTAGATGAACTTTCTCTCTACCGTATTGAATACATAGAAGACAAAATTGAAGGACTCAGAAAAGGTCGGGTGAATCCAACAAGACTTTGACAATCTGGAAGCTGAACTCCAACAAACTCGTGCTTAAAGTTCTAAACTTTAAAAGAAGCATATGGGAAATAACCACAAAATTTCCCTGGCTCGCTTCAGAATTACTAATCTAGAACACATCATCAACGATATCCAGATTTGTCATCAAGAAGATAAAGAAAGTCTTCTGAATGCCATCAATGAACTCATGTATCTGCAAGAATGCATCGGACTATATATATTAGATCTTAGTTATCCTTTTCATTAGAACCTAGCCACGGGATGTGTGGTATAAATAAAAACACTTGTCAATCTTGATATGTATAGTAAAAGGGCAAAAGTTGTTCTTTATATAATTAAAAATGGCAATCCCATTCAACTTTTTTGTTTCTAATAACCGATTATTTATCTTATATCCTATATCGTTGTCTTCATCTTCATCATCATGAATCATACCATAACTTCTATATCAGATACTTGTTAAAATTCATGATTTCAATATCACCATTAGAACAATGCTTATTTTTAAACTTTAAGCATTTTAAATAAGCATTACATTTTTAAGACTTATGATATTCTTCTTTATAGTGGTTGTCTTATGTGATAGAATGCCTCACAAAAAGGACGTCAACATCAGAAGCAAGCCATGATCAAGCTGCATTAAGAAACTAGTTTTTGACAGTGTCGCTGTGGCTCTAAAAGTACAAGCTTGCAACAATGGCAGGTACTAGTAATCCCAACAGGAACACCGGCCCTACTGAAACTCCTATAGAAAAAATAGGAAACTACAAATAATTCATAAGCTGTCAACCTTTCTACTTCAATGGTATGGAAGGAGCAGTTGGCCTCATCCGCTGGTTTGAATGAACCGAATCAGTATTCTCTCAAAGAAAAATGTGCCAAGGAAAACAAAGTAACATTTTCTACTGGTACCCTTACTGATGATGCCTTGTCCTGGTGGAATGCATACGCCTAACCTATGGGAGTAGATCAAACCAATCAAATCACCTAGACTGAGTTAAAGAGGCTTTTGACAAACAAGTATTGTCCTCAGACTGAAGTTAGAAAGATAGAAGATGAACTTTACAATTTGACTATAAAGGGAAATGATCTCAAACCTTACATTAGAAGATTCCAAGAATTAGCAGTCCTATGCCCGAATATGGTACCAAACACCGAGAAACTCCTGGGAACCTTCATTGGAGGGTTACCTAGAAGTATTGAAGGGAATGTTGCCGCCTCAAAGCCTCAAACTTTAGAGGAAGCCATTAACATAACCCAAAGGCTAATGGATCAAGTAACAAAGCACACTCCGGTGGAAGTATCAAGTGATCATAAATGAAAGTTTGACGACAGAAGAACTTTCAACAACAACAACTACCGCAACAATAACAACTACCGTAACACAAACACCAACAACCACTACAACAATCACCACCATAACAGAACCGAAGGCAAGAAGCTGTCAAAGCGTATGCTGCCACTCCTGCTGAGAACAATAGGTATGCCAAAAACTCCCATTATGTAGAAAATGTGATCTCCATCACACCGGACCTTATTTATGTTAAGGAATACTTGAACAAGGTGGGCCATTTGGACCTAGAACCGCCGAAACAAGAGGCCGGCCACTGGAAGTAATCAACTACCAGTGACTGTTATTTGTCATGCCTGTAGAGAAAAAGGGCATTATACAAATCAGTGCCGAAAGACCAACATCAATGCTTAGGGAAGAGCCTACATGCTAAGGGATAGGAATGCTCATCAAGACCCGAACGTAGTTACAGGTATGTTTCTCCTAAACCATCATTTATCTAGAGTATTATTTGATTCTAGAGCCGATAAAAGCTTCATATCCACATCTCTTGCCTCTATGCTAAATATCCCGCCTATTACAATAGATACCTTTTACGATATCAAAATGGCTGACGGAAACCAAGTAAGCACAAACACTATTATCCAGGGTTTCACCCTAACTTTATTAAACCAACCTTTCAAATTGATCTCCTGCCAATTAAACTCGGTAGTTTCGACGTTGTCATCGGTATGGACTGGTTGTCCAAGTATCATGCCAAAATTCTCTGTGACGAGAAAGTCGTCCACATTCCCATCGACTATGAAACTTTGATCATTCGAGGTGACCGAAGTAAAAACCGACTAAATCCCATATCCTATATAAAAACCAAAAGGTATATATCAAGAGGATGTCAAGTTTTCATAGCCCAAGTAATGGAGAAGAAGTCAGACAAGAAAAGACTAGAAGATATTCCAATAGTCAGAGAATTCCCAAAAGTTTTTCCTCAAGATCTACCTGGCCTTCCTCCCTTTCGCCAAGTAGAATTTCAAACAGACTTAATTCCAGGAGCAGCACCTGTAGCCCGCGCACCTTATAGATTAGCTCCTTCAGAAATGCAGGAACTATCTAATCAACTTCAAGAATTGTCAGACCGAGGTTTTATACGACCAAGTACTTCACCCTGGGGAGCTCCTGTCTTATTTGTTAAAAAGAAAGATGGATCTTTCAGAATGTGTATCGATTACCGGGAGTTGAATAAACTTACTATAAAGAATCGTTACCCATTACCCAGAATCGATGACTTATTCGACCAACTTCAAGGTTCGAGTGTCTACTCAAAAATTGACCTAAGATCAGGTTATCATCAACTGAGAGTGAGGGATGAAGATATTCCTAAGACTGCTTTCAGAACAAGATACGGACACTATGAATTTCAAGTTATGCCATTTGGTTTAACTAACGCACCTGCTGTATTCATGGATCTCATGAACCGCGTATGTAAACCATACTTGGACAAATTCATAATAGTATTCATCGATGATATTCTCATCTACTCTCGTAACGAAGAAGAACACGCAAATCATCTGAGAATAATCTTAGAATTACTCAGAAAAGAGAAACTATATGCCAAGTTCTCCAAGTGTGATTTCTGGATCCGCATGGTGCAATTTCTTGGACACTTAATTGATAGTCAAGGACTTCATGTTGACCCTGCCAAGATTGAAGCAGTTAAGAACTGGGCATCTCCCACTACACCCACGAAAGTTCATCAATTCTTAGGACTCGCTGGCTATCACCAAAGATTCATCTAAGGTTTCTCAAAAATTACAAAGCCTTTGGCTAAATTAAGCCACAAAAACAAGAAGTATATCTGGGAAAAAGATCAAGAGACGGCTTTCCAATTGCTAAAACAAAAACTTTGTGAAGCTCCAATCTTAGCATTACCAGAAGGAAATAATGACTTTGTCGTTTACTATGATGCATCTCTTTAAGGTCTGGGAGCAGTATTAATGCAAAAAGAAAAAGTCATTGCATATGTGTCCCGACAACTCAAGCCTCACGAAGAAAACTACACCACTCATGATCTTGAATTAGGAGCAGTCGTATTCGCTCTTAAAATCTGGAGACACTATCTATACGGTACAAAGTGTACAGTTTTCACTGATCACAAAAGCCTTCAACAAAAAGAATTAAACATGAGGCAACGCCGTTGGTTAGAATTGCTGCAGATTTACGATTGGTGAGATCGCTACCATCTGGAAAAAGCAAATGTCGTAGCAGATGCCTTAAGCTGAAAGGAAAACCACTCCAAATCAGATCATTAATCATGACCCTTCAACCAAAATTACTAACTCAAATCCTTGAAGCTCAAACCAAAGCAATCAAGGAAGAAAACATCAAAGCCAAAAACCTACGAAGGATGGACAAATCATTTGAAATTCATCCTGATGGAACTCATTGTATCAAAAATCGAAGTTGGCTACCACTTTTTGGTGGTTTGAGAGACTTAATCATGCATGAGTCTCATAAATCGAAGTATTCCATTCACCCAGGTTCTAACAAAATGTACCAGGATCTAAAGGAACTCTATTGGTGGCCTAACATGAAGGCAATCATCGCGGAATATGTTGGCAAATGTTTGACATGTTCTAGAGTTAAGGCAGAATGTCAGAAGCCATCCGGCTTACTGGTACAACCAGAGATTCCTATGTGGAAATGGGAAAGAATAACAATGGACTTCATTACAAAACTTCCCAAAACATCAAACGGACATGACACAATTTGGGTCATTGTCGATCGCCTTACAAAATCCGCACATTTCATACCTACCCGAGAGACAGATAGTATGGAAACCCTTACCAGGTTGTACATCAAAGAAATAGTCTCCCGGTATGGTGTGCCCAATCTCTATCATCTCGGATCGTGACAGTCATTTCACATCCAGATTCTGGCAATCATTGCAAAATGCTTTGGGTACTCAACTAGACATGAGTACAGCATATCATCCTGAAACCGATGGACAAAGTGAAAGAACCATCCAAACACTCGAAGACATGCTACGAGCTTGTGTTATAGATTTCGGGAAAGGATGGGATAAACATTTACCATTGGTAGAATTTTCCTACAATAACAGTTATCATGCCAGTATCAAGGCAGCACCGTTCGAAGCACTTTATGGACGAAAGTGTAGATCACCTGTTTGCTGGGCCGAAGTTGGAGATTCTCAACTTACGGGACCAGAAATAATTCAAGAAACCACTGAAAAGATCGTACAAATTCGTCAACGCTTGCAAGCTGCAAGAGATCGACAAAGAAGTTACGCCAATGTAAGGCGAAAGCCTTTAGAATTTCAAGTTGGCGATCGTGTTATGTTAAAAGTATCACCCCGTAAGGGTATCTTTCGATTCGGAAAACGAGGAAAGCTTAATCCACGATACATTGGACCATTCAAAATTCTTGAACGAATTGGCCCAGTGGCGTACAAACTAGAGCTTCCTGAAGAGCTTAGTAGTATCCACAATACTTTCCACGTTTCTAATCTCAAGAAGTGCTTATCCGATGAATCTCTTATTATTCCAATGAAAGAACTTCAACTCGATGACAAACTCAACTTTGTAGAAGAACCAGTGGAAGTTATGGACCGTGAGATCAAGCAACTCAAGCGAAGTCATATTCCTATAATCAAAGTATGATGGAACTCTAAAAGAGGACCAGAGTTTACATGGGAACGCGAAGATGAAATTCGTGCCAAATATCCTCATCTGTTTTCAATCATCTCTTCGAAATCTAATTAAATCTCGGGACGAGATTTCTTTAAGGGGTGGAGACTATAACAACCCACAATTTTCATAAATGTAAATATCCATCTATTAAGTTAGATGATGTACAATCTATCAGTTATATATGAACTCACCTTTTTCAGGGAAATTTTTCGCTTTATTACATTACATTACTTACTTTGCCAATATCTCAATGTGCAACATTTCTTGCATAACTAAAGTTAACGGACTCAGGCAACCTACATATGACAATCCTATCTTCATATATGTCAAGCAATCATCATAATATATCAAGTCAATATCATAATATCATTTTTACAAAGTACATTATTCCTATAATGTACCATTCGCAACGTTATATCAAAACGGGCTTTAAACCGTTATCGGATGCCTCTAAACCCTAATTCCATGAAGGATTAACATCTAAAGTGAATGCACAAGATACTAAAGCATATATACAAACAATATAACATCTCATTTGAAATATAAAATCTCTTCAACTCAAAGTACAAATCTCTAAAAAAGTAACAACTCTCAAAAATACTCATATACAAGTCATAAAGCATGATCCCCAAAATAGCCTATTACCTCCGTTTCATTCTAACTTCTTCACCACCACTCTAAGCAAGTTACTACACCATTTACAAGGTGTAAACCCTAAAATATTATATTTCATAAGATTTCATACATCATATTTACACTCAAAGCCTAATTCAAAACCCTAAAATCAAAACCCAAACGAGCTAGTTTCTAAACCATGACCTGTTTCTTGGCTTTTATCCATTGTAAACCCAAACCAACACTCAAATAAGTTGTAAAAACTTATTTTACAATCATATCAATCCTATTCAATCATTATTTCATCATTACTTCATCATTTTACTTCACTTGTACGTAAAACATATCCTAGAACCCTAAATGTACCTAATGAGTTCATTTAAACCCTTTTACACTTCGTTTTAAACCATTCTAATCCCAAATAACCAACCAAGGGCCATTGTAAACTCATAAAATGAGTTTACAAATCATTATCTATCATTAACTTGGCAATGTGCAAGAAATCAAAGCCTAGAAAACCTTAACGAATCCAGAAAACCCTAATTATCATTTTGACCCGTTTATTCATTTTCTACCCATTTTAACTCAAACCACCTATCAATTATTGTTATTTATCCTTAATATACTACCTAGGATCAATAATATATCAATCTTGACCCAATGTATAAGAAATATAAACCTAGAAAGTCAAGAAAACCTTAAATCGTACCATTTGGAATCCGTGACCTCATTTCATCATTTTTAACCCGTTTTAACCCAAAAAAATTCCTAATCTTTGCTAATTACCTTAATCCCAGACCTTAACAAACTATTTCATCTATCCATGATTGTTATATACACAATGTACCTAAGAAAAAACCTTGAAAGACCATGCCCAGATTCAAAATTCTGACCCGCACGCCTTTCAACTTTCATTTTGACCGCACTTAAAACTCTCACCATGTGCCTAAATGACCACCAACATACCTTCTTAGAACCCTTTATAAGCTTACCCAGCTTCTTGACCACTCCATGTCATGAATGAAGGCATCCATTTGCTTGTTTTTTGCTCCATTCTCCGCGTCTGCAGAAGAGAAGCCACCACCCCAACATTCAAGCGTACTACTAGACCCTCCACCATTGCATTTCCTAGCTTCAACACGTCAAGTCCTAGCTTGGTACATGTGTCTATACCAGAGATAGAGCTTGCTACTCCTCTTGACTCGCACAAGTATAAATAGGAAGCATCCTTGTTAATTTGAAACTCACATCCCCCCTATCTACTACTATAACCCTTAAGGCAGCAATCCTTTGCTCCCATATGATCCTAGGATCATAAAATATGTTCAAGAAGTTAAGCCTTGAAAAAACCGAAGCCCGAGAGTCGTTACTCTAGCCGTACGAAGCCGAAAGTCCTGATTCTGACCCATTCCTAAGCCATAAGCTTAAACCAGGTTCTATAAGCTTATATTCTGCTGATGTAACATTATAATGTTCATATGATCTTGCTAAAATCATAATATAAAGCTTTGAACTCAAAAAAACCTAAGTGTTATGCCTTTTTGATCCAAACCGACACCCGATAACCGATTTCATGTTTTTACTTAAACTATGGGTTAAACTTGTAAACTTTTGTTATAACCTATCCTAATAAGCTATTATAATGTTAAAATAAGTACTTTGATAAGTCATGAGAGAATTTGATCTTAAAACCCGCGCGTTTTCATTTTGAAACCCTAATTTGACCCGTTTTACCTTTTAGCTTAACGAATCGTTAAATTAAACTTATGTTGTGTTAAATCTTCATATTTTAGTTTATTATAACTTATAAATGACTATTGAAATGTTAAATTAAGCTTGCATGGCAATTTGGACATGTTTTGTAATTATAATCCATGCAAGGGGTATATATCGTAAATTTCAGAAACTTATAACTAAAAGGACTAAAAGTGTCATTTTATCAAAGTTATAACTATAGGGGTCTATTATGTCACTTTTTAAAGTATAAGGTTTACTTAGTATATCAATAAAAGTTGAAGGACCAAAGTCGTAAAAATGCAAACCCCAAGGGTCTACTTGCAATTTTCCAAACCCTAGGGTCTAAAATGTAACATTTTGAAAAAGTATAAAATCATATTCAAAACATTACCAGACATAACTTTAATTAACGCTCCTCGTGCTTAACATCTCTAGATATTGAATAAAATGCTTAAAACTGCTTATGTTCTAATCCTTATATCATTCATCATCAATGTGCTTTCAAAAATCATGTCCCGGATCCATATCATACCACAATACTAGGGAGCTTCATATTAAGAAGTTTCATCTTGGTATTACGTTCTGTCTGAGTTGTTGGGTTTACGATTTAAAGTGCCCTAGCTCCACAAACGTTTACTGAATGACTTCTAAACTATGATGGCCCGAACGGTGTTATGATAATTTTTATATCAAAACCAACATCGATATCCAAAAACTTATATATACAATCAAACTAAGACTTGCCATATATTAACCCAGGTTGTCTGTGATTGCCGTGTTGAAGCCGTTACTTTCATTCCCTATACATTAGCTATCAATTTCCCTATAACCTTTCAGTGAAGTTCACCATAGCCTCGCATTTCAATTATTTTCAATCTTTTTATAACCCGCGAGGGGATGCATGCTAAAAAAAAACAACGAATGCAATATCTGTATGCTATTTCTATTACTATTTCCTAATAACTGCTTTCCTTTAAGTACCTATAATCATGAACTGTAAATTACTCTCCTTATAAGCGCGAAGATGTGAATAGATCTATTTAGGCTGGACTCCCCATTGGTGTACCCAGTAACGATAACCAATTGCACATCATTAGAAATCACGCAGGTATTTTGGCCAATGTACCCGTAGGGCTAAAAACGTATCACCAATACCTTAGAGGCTTCGATTTCATGAGCTAATGGCACTAATAATATGTTTTCAATACGGCGTATAAATCAACGTAACCCGAATACCTTTTGCACAAAATCCGAATCTTGATTCAAAAAATTATATTACTTAAACCTATGGATTCACTTCAACTTTTGTGTTGACTTATTAATGACATGTTTTATCTCAGGTAACTAATGGCACTTAGTGACAATAGACACGAACATGGAAAAATCCGTTATCATTCCAAATTTTGTATTTTAGATTCCCCCTGGAAACCTCTCTTTTGTAATAACTCTAAAAAAATAATGAATGATAACTTATTTTTCAATAAACGACATCCATTTTATTCGTTTTCTATGATTATGACTGTTGTAGCCTTAGAAGTAATAAGTCGTGAAGTGAAGCAAAGTTGTAAGTTGTTGTAAAGTGGTGTGATTAGCATACAAGAATTGTGATAGATTGCTTCTAGCTAGGATTAGAACTCGACATTTCTCTTAGTGTCGGAAATTGGTGTAAACAAAGTTGTGTACGGTTTTCTCCGCCTAAAGAGAGTTTGTTGATATCGGGGAGTGGAGTAGGGTGAAGAGGTGCTTCGTTACCGAACCACTATAAATCCTTGTGTTATGGTTTGATCTTTCTAACTCTTATCTCTTGTCTTTCATATTTACTTGTCATTTATTTACTTGAATTGTTCATATTGTACACATATTGAGATCACATAAAGTCGAATCTAAGTTTTTATAAACAAACATAACATTAATTTAAAAAGCAGTAAACTATTCAACCCCCCTTCTAGTTTTCCATAATTGGTATCAGAGCCAAGTTAAACAAGATTATTAAAATAAATTGTATTTTAAAACTTGAATCGATCTATGGAATCAAAAAAATATTTAGAAGGATAATCTATGTAAAGACCACCACTATTTGAAAGTGGTGGATTTATTTATTGAAAAAATAGATTTGAAACTTATGTGAAATCAAAAGATCTAGATCTTTGGCATATTATTACCCATGATGATTTTATTCCTATTCAAAATAATTCCAAAACTAAAAAGGATGAAATAGTACCGTTTGATAAACAAAACAATGATCTTAAAAAGAAACTTGCTAAAAATAATAAAGCCAAAATGGTGATTTATAATGCTTTGCCACATAAAGAATATGAAAGAATTTTTATGGGTAAAACCGCAAAAGAAATTTGAGATACTTTATTAATTACTCACCAAGGTAATAGTCAAGTCAAATATAATAAAATAGATCTTCTTATTCAACAATATGAACAATTTACGATTCCGGAAGAGAAATCGATAGATAATGCTTTTGCTATATTAAACACTATTATTACTAGTCTAAAAACACTTGATGAAGGTTTTTCTAGCAAGAATTATGTTAGGAAATTTCTTAGGTCACTTCATCCTAAATAGCGCGCAAAGGTTACGGCTATTGAAGAGTCGAAAGACTTGACATCATTATCACTTGACGAACTTATTGAAAATTTGAAAGTTTATGAAGTGATAATAAAGAAAGATTCCGAAATGGTCAAAGGCAAAAGAGAACAAAATAGGTCAAAGGCCAGATATGTTAATACTGTTGCATCTAGACCAACTGTGAATGATGCAAAATCAAGTTCAAATGTTTTTCATAAGTCGCATTCATCAGTTAAGAGGACTTTTTATTAAAGAACAGTTCCTAAAAACAGTGATTTTAAAGAAAAAGTTAATACTGCTAAAGTGATATACATGAGATATATTAGGAATGGATATGCATTGATCACTTGACGCGTTTTGTAAGCCCATTAGGGTTTCCTTGGTGTGTAAAAGGAACCCTAAGGCATAGATCTAGATATTAGTTTTCACATCAATTTTCATATTAGTATTCATAGTTTGCATAGCAATCATAGTTAGTATTCATAGCTATTTTGTAATTCAAAATAGTATTCAATATATTGAAAGATTAGTAAAGATCTTGTTTTACTGTTTTATTGTTCTTCTTAGTATTGCAAACTAGACTCTGCATAGTTTGTGATATTCTTAATCTTAGTTTGTACTATAGTTGTCTTGGATCTATCTAATATAACTAAGCTTTAACAAGCTAAGTAAGATCTGTCAAGAAAGGATCAACAAAGGCCAAAAAGGAATCTAGTGATGAAGATAGTTCGACTTCTGATAGTGAAGAGGAAGAATACGCCATGGCCATGAGAGATTTCAAGAAATTTTTTCAAAAGACGAGGAAGATTCGTAAGACAACCACATGATGAAAGAAAGTCATTCCAAAGAAATAAAGACGATAAAAATGGCAAAAGCGAAATAAAATGCTTTAAGTGTGGAGATCCAAATCATCTCATTAGAGAGTGTCCAAAACTATCAAGAAACTACAATCAAAGAGCCTTCGTTGGAGGATCATGGAGTGATAGCGACGAAGATGAAGAAGAAAAGACTAAGGACGAAAAATGTCTTATGGCTAAAGCATCTAATGAGGTACTTTCCGAAACCAAATTCTTTAGTGATGACCAATCATCGTTAGAAGAAAAAGACTTAGATAGTGAATATAATAGATTATGCAAAGTAGGTATAAAAGTCATGGCTAAAAAATCACTAAAACAAATTAAAAACCAATTAGAAAATGAAGTACTAGAACTAAAAAAATAAATTGTCTAGATTAGAAAAGGGTAAGGAAATCAATGAAGAATGTAAATTATGTCAAGACCTTAGGTTTGAAAATGAAAAGCTTAAGGAAGAAATTTCTAAGCTTAATCAATTTAATAATAGTACTCAATCGCTTAAGAAAATGTTAGATCTTCAAAAACCTTCTGGAGATAAAACCGGCCTAGGATTTAATTATACCAAAGGATCAACTAATGAGTCTAAACAAGTAAATTTTATAAAGTCACAAGATATTGAGTCTAATGAAAAAGTAGTAGAATTAAACTCAAGCCCAAGACCAAAATTTATGCTTGTAAATAATACTAAAATACCCTTTGCAAACGACGACAAAGTAAAACATTTTTATAAACCTTCTTTAAAACTCGGAGTTGGATTTACTAAGCCTAAAACAAGATATAAGACTTCTCCTCTAAAAAGAACTAATAACTCTCACCATCGGTCTAAAACACCACAACCTAGGAGAGATCAAGGTAGACAAAATTACCCAAATAATAATCATTCAATGTGGAATTATTCACAACAACCAAACTTCTCTCCGTGGGGAACATGTCCACCCTATATGTATCCGAATCAAATGCAACATATGCAAAATATGTTCGGGACTAATAGTTTTAGACCCATGAGACATTGGTGACCAAGTGGTTGAGTCGTTACAACTTTCAAGTGGAGTTGTTCATTAACATTTCTTGGAATCCGACGAGTGAATATTTTCTTAAGATCTTATGACGGATTTTCCAAAAAAAAGTTTCTCCTTCAATGCTTGCTCACTTGAAGATGTTGAAGAAAACACATTGTAGGCAAAGGTATGTCTTCTTTCCAAACTTCTTAGAATTTAGATTATGTGTTAAATGTTAAATGACTATATATTATTATCATGCTACATGTAGTATATGCTAAACAAATAAGTTGTAGTTAATAGAATATAATTTAAGCTTGTGGAACTAGTAGCGAACTCACGTAGATGAAGAAAAGTGAGTCAGTGGGTAATCATTAACATAGAAGTAGGTTTAGTTTTACATCTTACGCCGGAAAGGCATGACATCAAAACACTATGGATGAAACAAACTCCCTTCGACTACGTCGTCCGCCTCATCTACGCGTCTACAATAAACTAGATCTATCAGAATCCTCTCATCAAGCTTTAACTCCATTCTATCATTCTATCGTCACAAAATTATCATCTCTCAAATACTCCAAATCGTGA
>BQNB010006350.1:83120-85620 GCA_026074375.1 Tanacetum coccineum
GATTTTTCTATTCAATCGGTGAGACTTCGTCTTGCTGGTTCACTCATACCGTGTTGTCTGCTTTGAGATGCTCCAGTAATGAGAACGACTAGTGCAGCCACGAAACCCTGTCAAGGAGATTCTTCGGAATTCTACCTATTCACAAGCAGTATTTGTACTGATCAACGGGAGACCGTGGTTATTGCAACCGTATTCGACAAATTGACAAAGACACTCTCGTCCATATATGTTGATTATCACTAACCTAAACCTGCAGGTACTCCCAACGATTGGTGCGGCTGATTCTCGACGAGTCAAGATTCATAGCCACATGCTCATACCCGACCGACAAACATAAAGACATCATGAAAGCTCAAGTACATGTTTCAAAACTTTCGCTACTCTGATACCGAACGTCTTTCTCGAAGTGACGATGTGTTAAAGTTAAAAAATTTCAAGGAAGATGCAACATTAAAGCTTTTCAAGTTAACAAATCAAGAAAGGTATGCGCATGCCGGTCCAGAAGTCACAAGTTCACAAGATGGCAAAACGAGAATATGCTTGGTTGATGATCTCAAAGTGTTCAAGATAAAAATTTCACTTACAAGTCAAGATAAAGGAAAAAGCTCGTGCCTAAAGTCAAAAGACACTACAAAATATTCAAAAGATAAAGTTAAAGTAAGACATGAAGGTTACGAGCTGAAGACGAAAGACAAAGCATAGTATGCTAGGATTATAATTTTTGTAAATTGGAGTGACCTCCCTTAGGGGGAGATTGTTAGAAACTAGAAAAGTCTCAATCACTTCCAATAGTTAACTAGTCAAAGCCCGTAGCTAGTAAATGTTTAGTATCATAAGCTAATATGGCCCAAAGGCCCATGGAAAGCCTCCCAAGGCCTATGGCCAGTCACTTATGTAGTATAAATACCCTCTCCATGTCTTGGAGAGGGTGTTGGTTGGTTGTATGTTTCATCCTAACTTAATGCGTTTCATGTTTACCACTTTCTCACTCTAGAAAATACATCCTTCCTTCCACTTTCTCTTATTAGTTCTTCCTTCTCACATATAAAAGATTACTTGTATTCTATAGAGATATTGCCAAGAGTTCCCACCAAAACCTGGCACCAAGAGTTCCCACCAAAAGCACTCTTTTTTACCATAAAAGCGGATATTATCCTCACAACCACCAACATACACAGTGTTATTATGAAGATGGTGACATATGAAGCTTTTGCGTGTTGTTGTGGAGTCGGAGATGTAGTTCTGCGAGAATCGTATAAATCAAAAATCCATGGTAAACTATACTATGCATGTCCATGATCAAAGGTGAACAATCATATATTTTTTATTTGTGTAATATATAAATAATCTGGTAGGTTGTTAAAATTTATTTTTTTTACTCTTTATCAGCCTCAAGGAAAACTATTTTAGATGTGATTTTTTATGGAAAGAGGAACGAGTTTACTGGTCGGTTCTCCTGGAGCTTCAACGACTCCAAGCTATTCTCTGACACCTTCAATGACTCCAAGCTATTCTTCGGGACCTTTAAGAAATGCAGAGTGTGCAAACTGCACGCTCTTGATTGGAAAGCTATAGGTACTCGAGGCAACATTAGAAATATATATGCATCCCGAGAAGCACACAATTGATTCAACTGCACTACTACACGAGCTTTACAATGACATAAGGAAATTTAGTTTGAAGTAGTTTGTCATTTAACCAAAACGGCGGCGTTGTGCCCAGCTCCTAGTATGTTAAAACTGTGTCGAATAAAACGATGGCTATTGTGTACGTCTAGCTTGTGTATGCGTCTATTATCGTTGTAAAGTGTCTGTTTTAGTGTATGTTTGTAAGTCTCGTATGATTATCGGTCTAAGGTCTCGCTTGTGTTTCTACAGGTGGTATGTATAATATTTAGCTAAATGAATGTTTGTTTTTGTGTTACTTGAAAAAGTATATAGTATCATGTTTCCTGTTTAAAGGTGTCTACTTTTTTGTTAGTTTAAGTCCGCAGTACAACGTGGTTCCTAAAGCATAACAAACCTTAATAGAAGTTTCGAAAGCTTCCGAACCAACATGAAAGTTCGAAAATGACAAGTTTAATTAAACGAACCTAGAAACCGGACCGAACCGAGAAAACAGACTGACCGGACCGAACTGAAAAGAGAAACCGAACTGAACCGAACAGAGAAATCGAACCGAATAACCAGACCAAGATACCGAAATGTTTTTTTATTAGTATTTATTTTATTATTATTTATAAAATACATAATTACTAATAATAACTATATATTTTATACTTAATAAAATATATATATATATATATATAAATGAAAAAAATATTCCCCTGCGACATGTCGCCGGAGAAACTTGAACGAGAAACGCTATCGCCAACTTTTTCGATGTCTTTTTTGAGTGAACGTAAGTCAACAAACGACTAAACTATTCCCCGGTGACATGTCGCCGATGATAGTTTAGGTTACGTCACCCCTCAAAGTCATTAACTTTAGTTAAACATAGT
>BQNB010006350.1:93120-97915 GCA_026074375.1 Tanacetum coccineum
GGTACAAGGTGAGACATGGTTGCTAAAATTTAGCCTTGTGGTCTCTTCTTTGTTTCCTTGGCCGATTAGCATCCTAGGGTGGTCTCGGGCCTTTCTTTTTGTGTCGGGGATCACTTAAAAGCTACATTCTCACATCTTTATCACATCAACCAAACTTAGTTAATATTTTCATTGTGTCCAAAATCATTTTTCCATAAACCTGAGTTATTCATATGACACCTATCACATTAATTTGCTCAAAAATCCAAATTGAGCTGTTGTCGGCCGACTCCGAACCGAAAAATACAAATTTTCAACAAAACTTTATTGAACCTTGCTCATCAATTTGAAAACACTTTCAACTTCAAAATATGTTTTTGACAATTCACATTTGACCATAATTTCACCTTTTTACGACCATCACGATCTTTTATTGAATTTCACGAAAACAACCGTTTTTCTGATAACTTTCAAATCTCACACTTACGATTCATAATTCAAATCAACGTTATTTCAATATTGTAAATTTATTAAATATATAAATCTCTTTAACTCTTACAAACCCTCATAAATCTCCATATTTACTTAAATTGTGTGCCGGTACGCGCTGCATGACGATTTTTTCGATAAACGCGAGAAAACTTCCTGGTAAGCACTGAAAACTTCAAAATCACTCTCTATTAATGGGAAAACGATATTGAATCATAAATGATTCATCTTACGACTTAATACTCCATCAAAACTCTCAGTTATACCAAAACGCCTTGTACACAAAATGTAACAGAAGTCAACTTTTTTAGCTTTCATCAGGAAAAATTATCTAAGATCAAAAGACTTCAAAATAACATATAAATACAATACTATTATAATACTTAACCCTGTTAATTTTACAATATCGGTTTTCTTAGTCTCACCTACCTTAAAGGAATTTTGCCTCGGATAATTCAACTCATACATTAACTTCAACAGCGAAAAAAGGGAATTTCATTCCTCAAGGAATTACGCTCAATCACTAGAATTTAGTTTTGTCATGCGAGGTTTCTTAGATCCCTCAAAGACTAGGGCTTGTCCACATGTCCATGTCCTTTAATTTCCTTGTCAAGTTCATATAATCCGCCTCACAACATTACGACAAATTTTGCTTTTTACTTCGTCAAACTTCAACATTCCTCCTCTTTTTTAGGTACTTACTATCCTCAGTCGGGTGTCGTGATATGATCCTGTCTAGAAGGACTACAAATCTACACAAATTTGGCCAATGCCAAATCTTTTGGTTATTCAACCATGCGAACTAACCCTACGATGGTATATGTCTAGCACAATAACGAATCACATTACTTACCATACAATTAAATTACTTTAGACCACATTATTACAGGTAGCATACTAACCAATCTCATGCCAATCCTTTTAAGGAAGTGGATATTGCTTATTCACTAGGAAATAATCGCAATGCCACTCACAAAATGGCAAATCTGCCCTCATCAACTAACATGAAGCTTACAACAAGGCTGACTGCTATCCATGAAAACGGACAAAATTTCCTTCACTAATATGAAACGGTTTCAAAATAACAAATACCTAAATAATAGAGTGATTTTCCCATATTCTCACTATTACAATAAAGATGCTTTCCTATCTTAACAGATACTATTCAATTTAGTGTTATACACAAGACTATGATTGTTTTTTTTTTTTTTTTTGTTTTTGTTTATGTTTTGTGTTGAACGCATTGTACATTACCATACTCATCGGCTGAGTGCTCTTGCCCTCTTCTCATACCATCAAACAACCAATAGCAACTCCTATCTTGCACGTCTCTCCTCTGCCAAGATGTAATCGAAAATCTAGTTCTTCTCTGCACATCACTGATGGCATGCCCACAAAACTGCCATATGGGCATCGTATGACCTGCCCCATAGCCTATGGATGCATGCATCAGTGGGCTCCTGTATAGCGCTTACGTAATTATCTCGATGTCACTCACTTGCCGACCCTCTCCTGCTTATACTCCAAAATCATATACACCGATACCTCTGATGTAAAGAGAAGAGAATATGAGAAGATAATCTTCCTTCCCTAAACTGCCCCTATAGGCAGTGAGAGGGAATAACTCTCATATGTCCCTATCAGTACCTTTCAAACATTAGATGCGAGTTAGTGGGTTATGTGCGGATTTTGGGGAAGGGTTTGGAGGAGTTGTCTCTCATCGCCTGTAATACCTTTGACTGTACCATCTCCTGTAGCTACACCCGTTGCAGATGAGACTAAGGGATTTCTGACTGAGCTAGGAGCTCAAGTCGAGATGCAGGGGGGATTGATTCACGATCATGTGGTGTGATTGGAGGAGTTGTCATCTTCTCTGTTTGAAAGGTATGATAGGGACATAGGAGAGTTATTCACTAGGTCAGGGGCAGTTAGGAAGGAGATTCTCTTTCAGAGGTATCGGTTTAGGATTTTGGAGTACAAGCAGGAGAGGGTCGCAGTGACATTCGAAGCGATATAAAGGCCAATGTCAGCCCTTGAGGCTTGGGCAGGTCAGACGGATGCCCAGAGGGCAGTTTTGTGGCATGCCATCACTGATGTGCAGAGAGAGAACCAGGATTTATGGTTACAGCTTGCAGAGGAGAGACGTGCACGATTGGAGTTGAGTGAGGTTGTTGATGGTAAATGAGGTAGAGGGGCAGGAGCCCCAGAGGCAGGTGCTTATGGGGTATATGAGGTTTGGATTAGTAGTCTTGTGTATATCACTAAACCGGATAGTATCGGTTATGTCAGAAAAGATTAGGAAAGTTCTTTTTGTATTGGTGGTTAGGGCGAACATTCAGTTATTCATGTGATTTGTAATAAACCGTTTCGTAATTAGTGAAGGTATTGATTTTTTGATCTCGTGATAGCGGTGACTTTAAGGTGTGTTTGCGTGTTTTGTTGAACGTTGCATATTATTACAATGTGTGAGTGCATTATGCAGAGGAGAGACGTGCACGATTGGAGTTGGCTAAGGTTGTTGATGGTATGAGGAGAGGGCAAGAGCCTAGAAGAGGTGTGTAAGGTATATGAGGTTCGAATCAGTAGTCTTGTGTATATCACTAAATTGAATAGTATCGGTTAGTGTCGGTTATGATTAGGAAAGCTTCTTTTTGTATTAGTGGTTATGGAAAATCACTCTAGTTATTAGGTGATTTGTATTTTAAACCGTTTCATATTAGTGAAGGAAATTTTGTCCGGTTTTCATGGATAGCAGTACCTTGTGTTGCTTCATGTTAGTTGAGAGTGCAGATTTGCCATGTGTGAGTGCATTGCGATTAGTTTCTAGTGATAGAGCAGATACCCACTTCCTTAATAGGATGTGGCATGTGATGTGGTTAGTATGCTCCTGTAATGATGTGGTCTAAAGTAAGTAAGTGTTGGTAAGTAGAGTGTGAGTCGTATTGTGTAGGACATATACCCCGTAGGGTTAGTTCCATTGGTTGAATAACCAGAAAGATTTGGCAATGCCAATTTTGGTAGATTTGTAGTCACGTCGAGGACGGGATCATATCCTGACACCCGACTGAGGTAGTAAGACCTAAAATAGAGGAGATTGTGAAGTTAAGAAGTAAAATGAGAAATTGTCGTAATGTTGTGAGCGGATATGAATTGACCGTGAGAAAGTATAGGAATGGACTGTGGAAAGACCTAGTCTTTAGAGGGATCGTAAGAAACCTCGCTTGACAAGACTAAATTCTAGTGATTGACGTAATTCCTTGAGGAATGGAATTCCCTTTTCGTGTTGAGAGTTATGTATGAGTTGAATTTCGAGGCGAAATTCCTTTAAGGTGGTGAGACTATGATAACCGGTAATATTTACAGGGTTAAGTATTATAAAGTATTGTAGTTTTGTATTTTGAAGTCTTTTGATCTTGATATTTTTCCTGATGAAAGCTAAAAGAGTTGACTTCTGTTGACTATTTTGTGTAAAAGCGGTTTTGGTACAACCGGGAGTTTGATGGAGTATTAAGTTCGTAAATGAATCATTTATGATTCGTTTTCCTATTTTAGAGAGGTTTTGAAGTTTTCAGTGCTTACCGGGAAGTTTTCTCGCGTTTAGCGAAAAATCGTCATGCAGCGCGTACCGGCACGACAATTTAAGTAAATATGGAGATTTATGAGGTTGGGAATGTGTTAATGAGTTTATATATTTAATAAATTTACAATATTGAAATAACATTGATTTGAATTATGAATCGTAAGTGTGAGATTTGAAAGTTATCAGAAAAACGGTTGTTTTCGTGAAATTCAGTAAAAGATCGCGATGGTCGTAAAAAGGTGAAATTATGGTCAAATGTGAATTGTCAAAAACATATTTTGAAGTTGAAAGTGTTTTCAAATTGATGAGCAAGGTTCAATAAAGTTTTGTTGAAAATTTGTATTTTTCGGTCCGGAGTCGGCCAACAACAGTTCAATTTGGATTTTTGAGCAAATTAATGTGATAGGTGTCATATGAATAACTCAGGTTTATGGAAAAATGATTCTGGACACAATGAAAATATTAACTAAGTTTGGTTGATGTGATAAAGATGTGAGAATATAGCTTTTAAGTGATCCCCGACACAAAAAGAAAGGCCCGAGACCACCCTAGGATGCTAATCGGCCAAGGAAACAAAGAAGAGACCACAAGGCTAAATTTTAGCAACCATGTCTCACCTTGTACCATAATACATTCCACCACCTTATCTTATTTTCACATACATGCACCATTTTAAAATCAAAACACAAAACTCTCTCTCTCTTTTCTCTCCATATCCGGCCAAACCACAAAGGGGGGAGAAAAACA
>BQNB010006351.1:0-17222 GCA_026074375.1 Tanacetum coccineum
CTATCAAAAATGGGATCAGAACAAGTTATCACAGAAGGCACTCCATTGTTAACAATTGGCAGGTAAAAGCAATGCACTTGCAATAGTTTTGTAGACGATAGTTTATATATATACTGGAATATTGGATTCTGATCATTAACTTGGAACAGACACTTGGGGATCCGTTAACATGGTCAAACATCCATGACTTACTACCATTGAGGGAAGACTAATCATGAAACCAATACATTATCATCTGTGTGTGGCACTTTGGACAAAGATATTGATCGTGTCACCAACACAATACAGGCGTTAGACATGTCAATAAAATGCTACATAACCAACATTGTACAGCTCCTAGTGGTTTTTTTTCCTACCTTTTCACAATGATTGAGAGCATTTATGGCTCCAATACAAAAAGAAGCTAGTTAAGGTGGTTGCAATATATCACAGATGAAGTTGAAATCAGTATTAGCATCGGTAGACTTGCACTGCTAATCTGCTATCTAACCCTGGTTGCTTTAGTGCTTGCTCTATGATTATATGGTAAGTGTTTGTTGTGATATATTAGTGCTTGACATAGAGAAACCCAAATAGGCCAAATTAAACCGGTTCTTTATATTTTTGAAATCCGATTAGACCCGCCGGGTTTGAAGTGACCCGGGTTGACCCGGTAATCGAACCGGTTGCACCGGTAACCCGGTGACTCGAGCGGGTCAATTAGAGATCGGGTTGACCTGGTGGTCGAATCGGTAACCCACCTTTTTTTCTACTGAAATTATTAAAGACCTTCCATTTTTTAAAATTTTCAACATTTGTGGAAGAGTGACCCGATGATAGAACCGGTAACTCGTGACTCGACCGACCTGGTTGACCCGGTGGTCGAACCGGTAACCCGGTGACTCGACCGGGTTGACCTAAAATAAAATTGAAAATTTTTAATTGTCAAGTTTTAATTATGTTTGTATGGGTTGTATACTATGCATTGATGTGTGTAAGTTAAAAATTCAACATTTCCTAAAATAAATGTTGAAAATTCAAGAATGGATGTTTTTTTCTTTATAATGTAGTATAGATGTTTGTTCTAAAAAAAGTGTCCAGTGTTTTTTGGATAGTAATTATTACTAGTTTTTCTACTTTACCATTATAATCAAAAAATGTCTTAATTACTCATTCCTAATTTATATATCAAGTATAAAGGTAAAAATGACTTTTAATTGATCAAAACTATCATTAAAGGGGTGTTTGTTTCGGCTTATATAACCGGCTTATGGCTTATTTGGTTTTGGGCTTATGTTTCGTAACATCACTTTTTGTGGCTTATTTTGAAACTTTTCGGCGTATAAAAGTTTATTATGTCATTTTAAACTTATATAAGCCAAAAGGTTTCAAAATAAGCCAAAAAAGTGAGCTTACGAAACATAAGCCCAAAACCAAATAAGTCATAAGCCGGCTTTATAAGCCGAAACAAACACCCCTTAATTACATATATCATAATTTGTTCATTTTTTTGTTTTTGGACATTCTTTTTGGAACGGAGGGAGGGAGTATTTTAATTTGCATATCTATTATGCATTTAAGAGATACCAACGTCTTGTTAAGGGTGGAATACATTTAGGTTAGGGATGACTACGCTAGTTTGTTCATTCGTAACTATATTGAGTGACTAAAGCGGGTAATCGATTACATATCAAGATTATTTTTTTGTCAAATAACATAGCAACTTAGAAATAGAATTGGAAATATATTTTGTTAAGGAAAATGCACCATCAATGTTATGTTATGACACTTAAATCCAACAAGCATGCAGAGTAATGTCATGACATTTAGATCCACAAATAGTAAAAGATTTGTCACAGTCCAACGAGTCACGCACACTAATGTTACTACACTTAGATCCATAATTGTTGTTTTCAAAAAAATTAGTTTTACAATAAAAAAGAGTTAGCAACGCAGCTTGTTGTTTGTTTTTTTTTATCCACTATGTAAATATAAAAAATAAGTATAACTTAAAAAATAAAAATAAAAAATGTTTACATCCGATGTTTAGAATTCATACCCACCAATGGTGACTTGGATGTGGTATAATTGCCAAATGGATATGAAGCATAACATTTGATATAAACAAGTTAGGTCACCCGCGCTCTGCTGCGGGATGTTTGGCGGCCGATGTTTTCGGTTGGACGTATTAGAAAGTATGTTTTTGTAAAAAAAAAAAAATTAACGGTCGTTAAGCAACGACCGATTTAAAGCACTGTTTTGGTGCATTCAAAAAAAAAACTAACGGTCGACCGCTAGTGGGGAAATGGGTATTTTATAAAAAAATTAAAATGAGGGCAGTTTTGTAATTTTAAACTCCAAACTTCTTCCACAAATTTATCAAAACCATCGAACTCAAACCAGTAATGATAAAAACGAAAAGGGACTGGGCCATAATCAACACAAACCTCACGTAATAAAATAGGCCTATGGTCCGATAGTAAAAGGTTTATATGGCATGTCAATTATTTTTGGATCTTTTGAGATTATAAATAGACATTTACTATGATATTAATTTTTTATAATTTCATAAAATATTTTGCATAACACTACATTAAATATTTTAAAATTATAAAAATATTCAAGAATTATAATTTTTCCATCCCACCTAATTAAACATGAAATGAATCCTAACAGGTAATAACTTCGATCTTTGTTGAAAATTTTTCCAACATAGATAGACATTTACTATTGATGCCATACTTTATGAACTTCCAGGAAATAACTTGTGAACTTCTAGGAAATAACTTCGATCTATGTTGAAAAAACTATATATGAGACATCCTGATAATCCTAACAGGTTTTGAGACTTTAAGACGTGTTTGAGGCTAATTTTGTTTATTGGGTTCGAAAACAGGATCATTAGCTCACCCCAAACTCGCCGCATTAGCAATCCTTTCGGTCATTGTCACTCAAACAAAAGTCGTTTTGAGCTTCAACTCGCTAAGCCAAACAAGGAGATGTGAGGAGTGTTTGACAAAGGTAACAATAGCAGTGAACATAATAGTTTTTTTCAATAAAAATGTTTGGTAAAGTAATTGTAGGTGTAATCATAATGTGAGAAGAGCACTTAAATGCTTTTTTATGCAACGTTGAAAAATAAACATTCTGAAAAAATAAATAAAAATAAATAAAACTACTTGCTGCTTGTTAAATAAGAATTTACTATTACACCACGCAATGCTCTTAAATATTTTTAAATGCTCCGCACTAAACACACCAGGCTTTGGCATGCGGGGCGCCCATTTCTCAACAAAAGGTTGGTGAACTACTTGCACTATTATTGCAGCCGGTGATGAGAAAAATAATTGAGGTCATATCATGGAATTCAACATTTTTGTAACGGAAGATATTTTTTCAATTGGAATATATTTTTGTCTTATTATTACGAGTAGTTCGTTGGGCTAGCTAGTTCTGTTGACGAATTGGTTCTTTTGTCATAGAGTTAAGCAATGACGGAACTAGGTGAGTCTTATGACAACCATGGATTTTTTAAAGTTTACGCCTTTTCTAAGACACCTCCTCATTTACGAAAAAATACTAATTTCTCCGTTCCATTTTTATTGTCCCCATTTTTTTTTTGGATCTTCCAATTTAATTATCCACTACGAAAAATAGATAAGGAAATTTGATCAATTTTACTATATTACATTTGTTTGAAATTATTATTACAAACTTTAAAGAAAACTTTAATTAATTAGCTAAGGGTAAAACTGTCATTCTGTCAAAAATAAGAGAGAGAAAGTAGTGATAAATGCACTTTTATTAAACTGTGCGTTTTTTGTCGAGGGACAATAATTTTGGGACGGAGTGAGTAATATTTTTTTTTTTTTAAATACGAGCATTGTATGTGAAATCATGGTAGTGAAAAAAATAATCTTAGGGGCATATTAAAAAAACAAAAAGAAAAAACAAATCGCAGGACATGGACATGGACAATGCGCAATGGGGTCGCCGAGCAGCATACACATTTACAACATGTCCGAAAGCTCTATTTCCAATGTCGATCATTTGCATTATTAGAAAAAGTTAAGAAAATAAATAACAAGGCATCGTCTTTTAGCCTCATACGAGCACATGTCAAACACTAAATCTAACTAGAAAGAGTAATTCATTATTTATAATCAAGGTTATAAATAGCGTGATGCATGGCGTGGCGGCATGGCCAAGCCTCACGCCTTTGCGAGCCATGAAGAGTCATGATATTTTTAAGGCGTGACTTAAAGCGGCACAAAATATGAAAATATTTATAAACTTATATACTTATATCATATTATAAATATATATTGAGTTTACAAAAAGTGTCATACATAAGGAATAAAGTCGAGAAACTATCTTTACATGTAATATTTTTCATTTCTACGATTTTTATCGAAATTGAATTCAAAAAGCCTCTACGCATCACGTTTTATCGCGTCTTATCACGTTTTTTCACTCCTCATCTCACGTCAAGCCTTAAGCCCAAGACTTGGTCTATTGTGTGGCGTGGAGGTCACGCCTCGCGCCTTTGCTAGGCCTTTGCGGCGCCATGACGTGCCTTTTAAAACCATGTTCATAATGAAACTTGTAAATATCAAGTTGTAGAAGTTTCGGACTAGGTGGTATCATTTTGCAGAGATTGGTATTTTAATCGGTGTGGCGTATATATGTAGTGATGAACACAAATGACAAATACGATGGAAAGTGATATGAATCTTTAAGTAAATCAATAAGCTACAAGACATATCATTTTGATAACAATGATGAAATTCTTATATCTTAACTTTAACTTCAAAACAAGATAACGAAACTTAAGAATAAGGCATACACTACAAATGTCAAGTCTTTCGTATGTACCCTTTTTATTTTGGTTGCATAAAACCAAGGTTTTCAAGATCGGGATCCTACCCAGAATCGTTTTTATCTTTGTAAGATCGAGATCGTAAAGTCGGATCGGGATCGTAAGATCCTACTATAATGTCATTGTCTTAAAAGTCTTTGTAATATTATATAAATTTACACATTATTATGTATCAAAAACACAAAATTATATGAATGTTCATAGAAATGTCGTCCTAAATTACGTTTATGAAATGTTTAAGAAGATTAACTTTTTGTTTTTAAATTCTACGAAACACAACCCATAAATTTTTTGGTTTTTAGTTTGTGGTTTGAGAAAAGTAAGATCGGATCGGAGTAGATCTTAAGATCCTATGGTCAAGGTCGGGATCCTATAAGATCCTAATTATGCAAAGATCCTACGTAAGATCTGAATCGTTTTTACTTTGCAGTGTCGTAAAATCGTAAAATCCTAAGATCAAAATCGAGATCTTAACAACCATGATAAAAACCACGTTGCACCACAATTTCTCATTTTACCCAATAAATAAAAATAGTTCTCACTTCCATTAATTCTTGAAAAACATACATTGGAGTAACTTACAATTGCAAAGTAGAATACCTCACTTTAACCTCAAAAAATATCAACGCCTGAGGATCCCTACTACCGTCCACCCATGATAAGTCCAAATTAAAATAGACTAGACAAACGCTAAATCATTACTCTCTCCGTCTCAAATTAATTGTCCCCTGACAAAAAACATACAGTTTAAGAAAACATAATCATTACTGCATTCTCTCTTTTACTTTTTTGCAGAATGACAGTTTTACCTTTATGGAATTAATTAAAGCTTTGAATAAAGTTTGTAATTTCTAGCATCATTAGGGGCAATATGGTAAACTTGCTACATTACTCACAACTATATTTGAAAGGGGACAATAATTTTGAGACAACCCAAAATAAAAAAAGGGACTATTAATTTGGGACGGATGGAGTATTTTGTTAACGAAAACATTATTGAATCGACCCCAAACCCGAAAACCCACTAAATACATGTTTGTTGACCGTAATGCCAATGAGAGTTATATGTATCTACCCTTAGAGCACTGGGTACAGTGGTGCCGTTGGGAAAAAGTGCTGCCACGTCAGCACTTTTTCCCAACAGGCACCACATTCGTGGGGTAACAGTTGGCACCAGAAAATCTGGTGCCGTTGGATTTTTATTTTTATTTTTATATATAAAATTAAAATACACCATATTAACTAAAAATTACCTTCAATCATTTAAAAAACACATTACAAGAAAAAATAATACATTTAAACTTAATGTTCAATAAAAGTTAAGATATTTAGACTAATAAAAATAATAAAGATAATTATTCTTGCGTTGGATATTTTGCCCGGATTCGTGCTTGTTGGGCACTTCTCGATAGCGGCTTCATCGGATCCATTGAGTTTGTGTCCATAGTAGCACCCGCTTATCATCGGCTTCTCTTTTGAGATTTCGAGTAAATCGACTCAAGCTCGAGACTCCGCTCATGAACATTTTGCTTCATCTTGCGTCTAAACTCGTATTGTTGTTGAAGAATTTCTTGAACATTCTCGGGTTTGAACGGTAACTTTGCGGTCGGGTTAGACGTCGTTGGCTCTTTTTGGATCCGGTACATCCCGTCGGCCTTGGCAAGGGTCGGGGGCCAAAATGCTCGGGCGGTCCTCTTCCGTAACCCGAAGACGATTACGTCTTGCATTTGTCGAGTCGGGATTTTTCCACTTGTGCTTGTCCTTCAAAAAATTCCAAGCGGGCCGAGTGTTTAAATCATTCTTCATGTTCTTTTAAACACTAACCATGTGGGCAGAATACGTTCCAGAATCTTTATCATTCTCTTCCGCTATTTAAGAGCCGTTTCAACACAATCGTATTAAAACTTTCCGACTTCTGATTCATCGGACGGTCCAATTTCATTAATCATGTTCTTGATCGTTTTGGGTATCTTGAGTCTTTTGCTTTCTTGTTGTAATCATCAATATACTTTATACCAAAAAGTATCCCTTTGTTGATCCGCACCTTCTTTTGATCTGGATACTTGGTTGTAAGTCTCCGCCAAACAGCAATTCCTCACCGTTCGGTCAATAAAAAACTAGAGCTCTTTTCGGGGGGGCCAGGGGGGGGGGGGCTGTCTTGTCTTTGGTTGTTGGTTTAGTTTTTTGGGTTTTCTTCGTCTTCGTCTTCGCCACTTTCTTCACCTTCATTTTTTTCGACGTAGGGGTCGGGACCGGCTCTTCTTCTTCATCATCTTCGGTTTCCTCAACAAGGTGGAAGGATTGTTGGGAGGATCTTGGTTGTGATTCATTTTGGTTTTGTTGTTGTTGCTTGGCGAAAAGATTAATTATGTTGTTGTTGTTGCATTTTTTCATTGAGAAAATAAAGCGAAATCGTGGGTTTCATGTATGGTTTTGTTGAGAAACGTGGAATGTAAGGTGTTTAGGTGGTCGGAAGCGAAGACGTGCCGGATTGTATGGCCGGATTCGAAGACGAACCCGATCATTTGGTTTGAAGGGTTCGTTAAGCATTCCGGTAATCCAGAGGGTTGTTTGGATTCATTTTGTTTGAAAGAAAAATTAGAGAAGTAAAGATTTATGTGTTATAAAATGTATTGGAGTGTGTATGTTTATTGTTGTGTGAAGTATGAAATAATAAGAATTGGTATTTATAGGATTTTTAGAGGATAAAATTGAAAATTTAAAGGCAACAAAAAATAGACTAAAAAAAATGGCTATATAGCCGTTACATTCAAACACCCCAACGGTTATCTTTTTCAAAAATATATATATATATATATATATATATATATATATTTTCTGGGCTGGTGGTGACGGCGCGACAACGGAAAACGGCACCGAGGTAACGGTGCGCCAACCGTTTTCTGGCGCCGTTGGCGATGGCACCAGAAATGGCGCCACCGTACCTCCTTCTCTTAGAGCAATAGGTGTCATGAATAGCAAATACCATGTCATTTGGACCTCATGGATGTCGCATCATTATGACATAACATCTCAAAATACTTCTTCTTTCACAACATACCACAATTTAGCCATTTAGGCCCGCCCACCCACAATTTTTTTTTCCATTTTTCAAAACAAACAAAATTCATTTCGTTTAAATAAAATTACAATACGAAACTAAAAAACGTACGAAAAAAATACGACAAATTAAAAACATACAAGAAATTAAAAACTAGAATAATGCCCGGTCACTCTTGATTATATTTTGCCATTATATTTTTTTGTTTCTTTCAGATAATGCTGGCTTTGGGTTCCGACAATAAATCGAGATCAATTCTTTACACTTTGTGTACACCAATTCATTTTCTTTCTTCGCCTCGTATGCAGATGAGGCTGCTTGCAATTTGCGCCTTAAATCCCCAGATAAAGAATCGGATATAGACCCCGATGCACTTCCCCCGCTGCTCTCAGTCGTGTCCGATTTGCTCCCAGTCGTGTTCCGATTTGGTCTTTTTTTTGGTGCCGAGTATTTCCGGCGAAGAACTGCCTCACATCAACCTCTGAATATTTCTGGTGTGATATACGTATCAACAGGTTTCAGTCGCGTCCCATAAAGATTGATTTTCTAAGATACGCCACGCGGGGTTTCTAATCCAAACATTATTACTTCGCCTTTGAATTGAGACATAAAAGTGGTCTTTGCAGTATCAATATGATCAGCCTCATTTTTCCTGCTTTTACGTTCAAGATGTTTGTAAATAGCGTTGAACTTTTGCCAATAACCGTTTATCCTCATCCATTTACCAATGAGCATATTCTTGGTCCGGGTACCTTGATGTGTACCATTGTTGAAATCTTGCATAATCTGCCCCCAAAAAGAATCCTCGTTTCGGTCGGCTCCAATGTCACTGTTCTCGGAAGTTTTGATCCAACACTGACATAGAAAAATTTCTTCCTCACGTGTCCAACGTGAACACTGACGGCTCTGCTCTTCCTATTCGCCGTCCTTGTCCAAATCCACTGTGGGTCTTTTTGTCATTCTTTGCCCCTATGGTTCTTTTGTTGGTTGTTGTGGTTCTTTGAATCGTGATCGTGATTGTGATTGGTGTGGTTGTGATTATCAATGGAGATTTTGGAATGACGCATTTCATTGATGTTGGAGATTTTGGAATTGGTTGTTGAGTTGTTGGTTTTGAAAAGCTTGTTGTCGTTGATGATAAATTTGTTCGGGTGTCATTTGGGACATAGTATATTGCGTACCAAAAGGAGAATATTGTTGCTATGACGAGGAAGAAATTGAGTTTTGTAACGATGGTGTAGACGGGTTTAAGGAAGATGTAGGATGCGGGTTGGTATTGAAAAGGTTAGTGAAATACCCGTTATTTGGATATTGAGACATTTTTTGTTTGTGTTTTGAGAGAATTAGAAAGTTTGTATGATTTTAGTGTGTTTTGAAAATGAAATAAATTGGATATATATAAAAGAGAGGATAAATAAAAAAAATTATTATTTAAGAAATCCGTTGTACCAAACGATTATTTTTTTTGTCATTTTTGCGTCGTATAGATGGCCAGGTCACTTTTGTCGAGCAAACGGCCAGGTTTATAGTGTGGTGGTGAGCGTCACGTCGAATTCGGCGAAGGAAATCATCGCGACACCTTTTGCTCTTATTATCAATTGTTAAATGAATAGTAAATTAAGGTATAAAAGTCTTTTCACACCTTTTGGTATTAAAGTAAGAGTGCACGGTGCAAGGTGCATTGGTCAGCCATTGGAGATTTTTGGGACCAATGGCGCTGCCATTCGCGCCATTATGCAACGACGCCATTCGTCATCCGTTCCTTCGTGGTTCCACCAGCTGACGTCGTTTGTTACTTTTTTTAATGTTTGGTGTAACCTTTGCATTTTTTGTGTTCTGAATATTTCATTTATAGTCCTTTGACTATTTGACTTTTGTCAGTTTATTCAGATTTTGTACCGTGTTGACGTTGGTGATTTTATTGAGAATTATGATGATTTATGGTTTATTGTGATTAATAATCTCTTTTGGAAGGTATTATTGTGTTATTTGTATTCTGGGTTGTTTGCCTCGTGAATTTTGAAAAATATCGAAAAACGAGTCTGACACGTCCGTTAATGTCCAAATGAGTTTTGAAGGGTTTAACGTGTAAATATGTCGTGTAAATACTCTAGGTTAATGGAAAAGTATTTTTAAGGTGAATAAAAATGCTAATTAACTTTGGGGTAAATTTTACGGTTGAGTTTTACGAGTATTTAAGTGATCCCGACATGAAAAGAAAGACCCGAGACCCTTTGGATCCCATGGCCGGTCAATGAAGTCAATGGGAGACAACATGGCTTATATCTAGCATTGTTGTCTAAAGATGCTTAGTACTAATTATTCCTTCCACTAGATTTCTCATTCATTCATTATTTTTCAAAAATAAAACACACACACACTTTTGTGTGTGTGCTCTCTACGTCCGCCACCTAAACCACCACAACCACCATATATTTTACAACTTTGATCGAAAACGTGATATTCTGGGTTGATACGAGTGTTTGGGTATTCATTTAAACAACGTTTGGGTTGTCCGGTTCGTGTCGAAATCTACATTTTTTAAGATTTTCTAGTAAGTTTTCAAATTTAAATTTCGTTTGTCCTTTTGGGTTTATCTTGATGCATAGATGTTAGTTGTACAAGTTGATCGTCGTGAAAATCGATTTTTGGAAACGAAACGAATAAAAGGGGTGTGTTTGGTTCGTCAGATAAAAAAAGAATGGGGTTTTTGTAGTTTTGATGTTGTGGTCGTGATGGTTGAATAACATATGTTTCTAGATAGCTTATTTTTAATAGTAGTTTGTGTAGCTTATTCGGGCTTATTTTTAAGCTATTTCTTGGCTTATTTCGGGCTTAAATGCCCCGTCACATTTCCAAAATCACTAGGAAAGTGATTTTGACTATTTTTATGTTATGGCGTATGTTGTGGACTATTTTGAGGCTTATGATAGTAACCAAATGCGATACGTAACTTATTAGCTTATTTTCAAGCTTAATATACATATTTTGGAGCTTATAGACCCACGACCTAATAAGTCTATTTAAGCTGTGGCTTAATGGGAGGGCTTATTGTGGTCCAGATGATTTTCTACTTATTAGTATAAGCTTATGTATGTAAATGGACCTTGGTTTTAGACTTGGATCGTATTTTGGACTTATAAATATCTTAATGGCCCCTTATTGGGCCTTAAAGCCCAATAAGCGATATTTAGTCGTTATAAGAGTTTTGACGGACTTTTGAAAGTGAAAATGTATTTACAAAGTGATATTAAACGATATTTTGGGAAAAAAGTTTTAGTAAACGTTAAAGATTGAGATTTTGGAATTTGTTGAAAAGTGTCAAATTTATGAAAAATGTTGAAAATAAGGTTTGAAACCTTGGAAAATGTTGTATGAGCGTACGGGTCATGTCGAAATTTCGTAAAAAATTTATAGTTATAAATTTTCCTAAAAACATGACTTTTGATTTAAATAATAAAATATTATTAAATTATTTTATTTATTTAATAAATTCACTAAAAGACGAAAAATATAATTTTTCTCGAAACTTCACAAATATGTTCTTTATGAGTAAATATTCATTTTCACTCTAATATGAATTATTTTACGGTGACTAAGGTTTCGGAATGGATTATCGAGGATTTATTATAATTATTATTTTTAGGAAAAATATAAACGGATAGTACCTGTGGTTTACCCTGAATATGTTTCGTCCCTATTTGATTTTAATTCACAGAGTCCTAAATTTTCAAACTAATTACACTGATTGGTCCATTTTTTTCAAAAAATAGGGACTATATGTGTAATTAGGTTGTTTGAAATTTGTTACACGGATAGTCCTATTGTCCTGAATAGGGGACTATCTGTGAAACATGTTTGATAAAATAGGGACCATCAGTGTAATTAAAATCAAATAGGGACGAAACATGATTTTTGGGTAAACCACAGGGACGATCCGTGTAATTTTTCCTATTAATTATAAATATTTATGTATATTACTTATCTATTTCTCTAAAATAGTATAAGTATGTATTATCGAGTAATGGATTGATATGATTGTTGGGTTATGTCGTCAACCATCACACCACTAAATTGTTATGAGTAATTGTACAACGCGTCTAAACTCTATGCATCAAACGTGAAGATTGTTTTGGAAATGGATGATTAAATTGGGACATTAACTGGACCAGGGCGTGTGCGGGCGTCGTTGCATTTGCTTGTGTGATTGAGATTTGGTTGCTAAAGACTTGCTTGAGGTGAGTTCTCGTAGCCCCACTTTTTACTGTTTTTCCATTGGGGGAAAATGATACTCAAATGTGCTTTGAAATATTTTGAATTGAACTGTGCAAAATGTGGTTTTATTTTTGGGACAAGATATGTGCTTATGACTGCTATGTAAATATTATGTGTTGCCTGATAGTTTGGATCGGATGGGTACGCCTACCCAGTATTTGTGTGATTATTGGAGTAGATGGGTACGCCTACCCTAGTTTGTGTGTGGTCCTGCCCTAATTTTAGTGCTCCAAACCTGGTATTAGGCCTTTAGGTGGTTATGTGAATATGGTGGATTGTTACTAGCGGGGTATGCTTTATGTCTTGGATTGTTTGAATTATCACTATCAATATAGCACTATTGTCCACTGTTTGATATATTGCACAACTCTTTGGGTTTAAAAGGTAAACCTCGAGCTCACCTAACATTATGTTGGACGTTTCGAGTATCATTTTCAGGTGAAGTGAAAGAGGAATAAGTTGGTGATTTATGTGGTAGTAGACTTAGAAGTATCCCGAGTGGATTTTCATGTGAAATCTTGCTTGTTTATTTTATTTGGCTTTAGTATTTGGAATATTTGGTTTAAGTTTGGATTTGGACCTCTGTATGGGCTTTTGGATAACTGTAAGAGATTGTGGATTTTGATAGTGATTTGGGACATCACTCGAGGTTGTTCGAGGTTGATGGTATTCGTAACACTTGAAGTTTATGCATTGTAGTTTTCTCTATTTTATATCTTGTGTTATGATTGATCATTATTTTGCATTCCTGAGTTTCCGCCATTGTCGAGGTGTGACAGATTGGTAATCAGATCTAAGGTTATAGAGAACTAGGTGGATTGACCTAGACTATAACCTAAGATCCGTCATTTAGTTGCGTATTGGATCTATGTGCGCGGTGTTCCGCTTTTGTTTGCTTTCGCGTGTTCGTGGTTTGGTGCTTTAGTTATGTCGGTCATTGAAATGTGAGCTCAATATTTAATATGACTGGGAAAGGATGTGAATATAAGTACGGTGGCCAACGTAGTTATAAACGTATCACAACTCACTCATACTTAGTAATGTCGTTCACACAAATCGATGTTGACAACGTAAGATGTGTTATGTGTATATCTGTATATATAGTAAGATATTCTATATATATGCGAGTCTTTCTGCCTACCTAACGTTGCCCATGTTCTCCCTCGTATAGATAATGCAGCCAAGGATGAGGACCCGAAGTGCTGGCCGGCCTGCTGCCGAATTATTAGGAGTGGGAACGGGTGTACGAATTGGTAGAGGTGAGAGGGGTAGAAGACTTAGGGAAGGTAATGATGAGCGTGCTGATGATTTGAATGGTCAAGGAAATGACCCGAGTTTGAGAGCTAATGGGGGCGTAGAAGGAGTCAATGGGAATGTAGAGGGAGTCAATGAGGGTGTTGGATGAGCACCCGACTTCTCGACGATCATTGCCCAACAATTGCAGAACCTCTTACCCGTCATGCTAGCTCAGGTTGGTAACCAAGGAAATGTTGGAAATCAAAATGGTAATGTGGTTAATGAGAACGTTCAGGAGAATGTTGGGAATGTGATAGTAAATGGCAACCGGGTAGGTTGATCATATAAGGAGTTCTTAGCTTGTGACCCTAAGGAATATGATGGTAAGGTAGGGAGGTGTTGTTGTTCTTATCGTCGGATTGATGAAAATGGGAGAACGTACTATGAATGAGTGGTTGTAGTAAGACAAAAAAGTGAAATACACTACTGGTTCATTTGTAGGTAAGGCTTTAACGTGGTGAATCTCAGTCCGCATGTTAAGCCCGGAAAGTAGTTGTTAATATGTCATTAAATGACTTTAAGTTTATGATGATACAAGAGTTTTGTCCTAGTCATGAGATGCAAAAGTTGAAATCTGAGTTGTGGAATCACGCCATGGTCGGGGCTGGCTATGCTGCGTATACTGATAAGTTTTATGAGTTGGCTGAAGGTCTAGTTCCTTTACTTGGTAACTCCTGAGAGGAGGATTGATTGATAGGTATGGTGTTATGGGCTTGCTCCATAATTCCGTGGATTGGTATGGTAGACATCGGATGCCAAGATGACTATATGTAGCAAGGCAGTGCAGATTTCTGGTGCACTGACCGATGAGGCTGTGACAAATGGATCAATTAAGAAAGTTGAGAAAAGAGGAAACGTGGGGGAAACTAGCAAGGATAAGAATAGTAGGGATGACAATAAGAGGACTAGGACTGGGAATGTTTTTGCTAATACTGTAAACCCTGTAGGAAGAGAGAATATGGGTACTGTGAGAATTCATAATTTTAGGTAAATAAATTTGATTATATTTTATTCCTATTTTTACATTTAATAGTATTAAATATTTTTTTTTACTTTTACCCGATTCGGCAAATTTCGTGCTCTTAGTTAAGTTTGAGTCGTGCTTGAAAAATTTATTGCGTCTACGTGCATATAGTAGTTGATATTTCCATTGTTCACCCCTAAGAATTTTGTCCATTACATTTGTTCATTTTAGGTTTTACTTTGTTTGTTTACAGTTCAAACTTTTGTAAAACCTCACGTTTTTACTTGAGCCTTCACTTTTTATCTAAACATCACTTTAATAAAAAAGAAAAAAAAAAATTTTTACCCTATAACCTCCCCATAACCGGCCCCTTTTACTTACACACACACTCAACCTATTTTGTTTTCATTTCCCACAAAAGCCATCTTAAACTCTCTAATGGCAAAATCCTCATTAATAATAAATAAACATCCAATATCCCCTTCTTCACTCCCTTGGCTGCCGAAATTTTACCACCATCACCACCACGCCTACAATTTTATACTACTCATTTTATTAATCACAACATGTTCCTAATGATCCTTGCAAAGTTTGGTCAAGATTGGAGTTGATTTGAAGGTGTTTTGGGTCTTTTTTGCAAGACTTTTATTAGGGTTTGTTTAAATCAAGTGGGTGTCATTGTTTGGGTAAATTAGAAGCTTGTTAATTGAAGATTTAAGGGTGTTCATTGGTCCAAAGATTCAGCCCTAGTTGCTAAGGGTTGATTGTGATTGATTTATTGGTTTTAAACATCTCCTAGTAAGGTTTAATTTCTATCCTTTGATTTCTTTTAAGTTTTGGTCCATGAAAAAGTTTATTAATTTATGGAAATAATGAGTATTTTGTGTAAGTTAATGTGTTAACATATCATGTATGGCATTGTATAGAATTTTGGGGTGTTTGGAGATTTGAGGTTGAAATGCGATTTTTGATATAGTTACATATGAGTAGTTTTTAGGCACAGCAGGTTGTAGCTGTGATTACGAAATATTTTTGGTCTTATCATACCTGGAAACTTTGATTTAATGATAGCCTTAGGTATTAAGTGTATGTGGCAATTGGATGGAAAATCATCTCCTCCGGATGAGTGAGATACGGCCGTTTTTTTACTCTTACGTGTCGCAATAAACGGTTTGGAAAATACGTCAAAATTAGTGTTTGGTAGGAAAATTTAGGACTGCTGCAGACCAGCAGTATAAATGGGTTAATTACAGCAAACTTTTGGTCTAAGAAGGTCTCCCTTTTTTGATGGGATTGTAGAAATAAATTCAAATTACATGTGTCGAATTGGATAGAGCCATATCTCCTCCGGATGAGTGAGATATGACCAATTTACGGAAAGTAGAACTACTGTTTGAAAAAGGGGTATAACTCCATATTTTTACACTAAAGTGTTGGGTTTTTAAAACATGGTTAAACACTAGACATCATAAGCTTTCATCTCATTTTGGATTCAACTTGATTGCTATTATATAATAGGATTTATGGCCAAAACCGTAAGTGTTAGAAATTCAGCGAACTTTATGTTTTGAGTTATGATTAGTAAAAACTCATTTCCCGTGGATTGGTAAATGGTTTGATTAAAAGGCCCAATGTTATGGAAACTAGACTTAAGTATCTTTCCATGGGTGAAAGCCCCATCCTTGTATCTTTTATAGGTTAAGAGATATGGTCTTGTAAAGTTGACTAAAATTCAGCAACATAGTTTTACGCCTTTTCTTGACAAATAAAAGTGCGGCCACATAGTAATAAGATAAAGAATCGCTAAGCGAGACTTAATAGACACTTAATGTAGTATAAGTGCAGGTGGTATACCAATTTTGGGATAAAAAAATACTTCGGTTAAGTAATAATGCAATGCCATGCATATCTCGGAAGCATATCTCATGACCATTTGATTTACTTTTACGTATTGGTTTCTTTATCATTCTAAGCCGCATCACGTCTTATAGGTTGTACTTAGACGCTTCTCACTCGTCCGATGATTCATCTACTTCTGGTCTTCATAACTCCTCGGTAAGTTCATAGCCCCACCTTTTCTCTTTTAATGGTCTTCATAAACTCTTTTCGGGGTGAGAATTAAACTCAATGATTTCTACTACTTAAGCGTTACTTGACTATCTTTACAAAAGTTTTTACTTGCTTACTACATGACTTCTAAAAATATGTGTGATACATGGCTGTTTCTTATGAACTGATTAAAGCTTGATTTGTTTACTACATCATTTGAGATCATTAAATTTATATATATGAAAACCATGAGTTTTGAACATATTACTTGTTTTACTTTAGACATAAGTGCTTTTCAAATTGTATGATATCCCGATTATTGCCTGAATATTATTGCCTAAGTCCTTTCTCTGCTACTTAAGTCCCCTGTGTATCATGAACCGTCAGTTGTTATTGTAGTGAGCGCGAATGTTGTGGATAGATCTATCGGGACTAACAATCCCCGTCTACTTTTCCGGACTTTATGGTTTTTAGATAACCATGTGACGCATTTAACGTTTGAGGTATCCTTGGGGTTAATTAGCAGTATACCCTACTTTTATTGGGGCAAAAATCTTGTTAAGGTGTCGGTGTCATGAGCTTAGCGCAATAATATATTTACCATTTAGACTTGGTGAATTTGTTTCTCTTGTCCACATTACTTAAATCTTGTGGTCCACTTCTAAACATTACTTGATTTATTAAATCACTACTTGGATTTCAGAACTAATACTTTTAAA
>BQNB010006351.1:19096-26596 GCA_026074375.1 Tanacetum coccineum
CAATTTGTGAATTTTATTTCTTTTTTATGGACAATGTTTTTATATTTTTGGTTTTTTCTTTGGTTTTTATCTGATAATTATCCCATCAGCATCATTAAAAAGAAGATCACTTCTTATTGATGCCTCTGAGATAGACACAGGCTTGCCAGCTACTTTGGCAGTAATATACCTAACATTGTTGAGTATTTTGGATTTAGCAGACATCCAAAACTGTTCAACAAATGTAGTAGAGACTACAGGACTTACAGGGAGAGCATAGTGAATGGAGCTTTGCGTAAGAAAGCTGATAATCTCATGAAACTTTGTCTTCCTATCAGTCTTTTCCATGTAAGCAACCATGTTGTGTTTAGTGCATGATTCAAGAACAGCCATACTTGATGAATTGATAAGCGACGATGAGTACAAGATTAGGGTTTGATAAAAGAAAGCGATTAAGAGAGTTTACGTGAGTAAACTGTACAATTGAGATGGGTTTATATAGGTTAAACAAACCCAAAATCAAAGAAACCGTTTCAATTTACACTTTAGAGACTTGGCGGTATTTTCTCCAACGTCTTTATAGCGGTAATATCTTTGCCCAACGGTATTAACTTTTCACTGTCGGTACTAACTTTTGTCAACCAAAGAATGAACAAGTCTAGCAAAAACAGTTCTTCAGTACCATTTATATCTCTTTCCAATGACTCTCTAAAACCTAAATAACTCCATGAAATTCATCACTATGGTCAAGATTCTTCTGCACACTGAACACTTCATACAAACTGTACAACAAATCATATTGCCTCCCCTTAGCTAATGCAGTTTATGGATTGATCATCCTAATAGTAACTACCAAGAATTGGAACCTTTACCAGTTATGTAACCTTTACTTCCTCCAAAAGCAACAGGGCCACCATTAAAGTCTTGATATTCAGCAAGGTAGGCCTTGTTTCCTGTCATGTGCCTAGAACATCCACTATCAACAATTCCTTTGTTCTGTAAAGCTCTGTGTGGATAATCCTGCACATCAAATAAAAAAGATTAGATTCTCTTAGGGACCCAAGCCTTTTTGGGCTTGAGTCTGCCTAGTGGATCTTTGAAAGTAGCACAATTTGTAGGTCTTGATCCACCATTGTATTTGTAGACTTTGTGCCAGTAATGTCTTTTTTTAACAACCCGAATTTGAGATCAATATTCTAACCGAGATTTAATTCTAATTTTAAAATTTTATAGAATTTAATCTTAAATCGTTTATCAAAAATTGTCGTTTTAGCAATTTTCGAGTCGTGATTTGGATTTTTTTTCCATTTTAACGATTGAGAATTCGATAATCCTATATTTTAAGCCCCGAGTCTTTTATAAATTTTATTTTTAGTAAAATTTATTTTCTTACGCGTCCTAATCGAACCTTGCTAAAACCCCGTTTCGAACTTAAACCTCATCTTTTATTTTACACTTACCATTTTTATTATATACAAGTAATATAACTTAGCAATTTTACAACAAATAAAAGAAACCAAACACTCCTTATTTTCTTTCAATTATACCTTACCTTTATTATTACACAAATATATACACAATTAATAAATAAATAAATAAATAAAGGGGGACCATATATGTCGACCTGTACTCTCACAAAAACACAGACATAATTTTTTTCCCTCCTTCCCCTCCATAACCACGAACAAACACACCCTTAAAGAAATCATCCCACAAATTTCGTTTCTTACATGCATCAAAAACCGATCATACAATAATGATCCTTGTATCAAGAGCTCCATATCCCACCAAACAATTTTCACATCTATCAAGTTTTGAAGAAAACGAATTTCGGGTTTAATTCATACAAATTCGGGTTAAGAAAGTGTTTAGAAGGGTAAAAGAGTGAGGATTAAGGATAAAACAAGGTTTGGTTTACTATGAAAATCAAAGGTTTGATCCATTAGGGGTGTTTGTTTGGTGGAATAAAGCAAAGGAACAAGAAGGGATTTTGTTTTCTTCTATCTAGCACTTCTCTTGTGTTTGTAAGCATCTCTTGAACCCCCTTTTGATGTTTATTTTTGTTATGTATGTATTATATTATTTTTATGTATATTATGGAATCCATAAGAATAAAGTTAAGATTGATATTGAGATGTTGGAAATTATTTGGATATGTTAGTGGAGGGAGATAGGTTAATTAGGTGTATTTGTGGTGTTGTGATGTGGTAAAAGTGGTGATTTTTGTGGTTTTAAACGGGTCATTTTTATGCAGAAAGTTACAGCCCTTATTTCGGTGTCGTAAAAATGATAAAGTTGAAATCTTATTCAAGATTATTTTTGAGCTTGTCAAGACGATCGTTTCCATATATGGATCGCCTTATAACTCTTAAAAACGAAGTTTTTACGGCGATATGAAACTAGTAAAATGTAGGGATGGCAACGGGTCGGATTCGGGGCGGGTTTTAGTGTACCCGTACCCGCACCCGTTTATAATATCCACATCCGTACCCGCCCCATTACCCGTTGGGTACCCGGTTAATATTATCCATCGGTTTTTCAGGTTTCCCCGCGGGTATCGGGTATTCCCAATTGAATATTTTTATAGAAAAATGATGGGTATCAAGATTAAGTCACACTAAAATTCATCGAAAAATAAAGCAAAACACCCTTATATATTCAAATTTTTAAAAAGTTAAAGAAAACAAATAACGTATTAGACGATTTAACGCTTTCGAATAATTTATGTAACATTCAAATGTGTTAAATAATAGAAATAGTTATATAAAAAATACAATGGAAGAAATTATATATAATAATATATATACTTTAATTATTTATAATAACAATAAAGCGGGTACGAATTCGGATAAACGGATACGGGTACGGGTACGGGTACGGGTAATCGGGCGGGTATTATCAAAACCCGTCACCGAACCCGTACCCGGCTAAATTCTTTTATCAATACCCGTACCCGCATCCGAACCCGCCAACCCGCCCCCGAACCCGACCCAACCGGTTCGGGTTTCGGTTTTCCCCATCGGTTTCGGGTGCTTTTGCCATCCCTAGTAAAATGGTTATTGAAAAATCCAGTTTTTGGGTATAAATGGTTGCTGTCAGAATTTTGAGGGGGCATTTTCTTCACTTTCTAGTCTGTTTCGGCCT
Organism: Tanacetum coccineum; assembly: GCA_026074375.1. Classification (NCBI taxonomy): domain Eukaryota; kingdom Viridiplantae; phylum Streptophyta; class Magnoliopsida; order Asterales; family Asteraceae; genus Tanacetum; species Tanacetum coccineum. The sequence goes on from BQNB010006351.1 coordinate 22,220, forward strand.
TCGGCCAATACACGAAAGTTGTTCGGATGGCCGTTTTACTGCCCCGTGAGGTCGGTTGAGTCTAAAATCGAGTAAAAATGGGTCTAAAAGCTAAGGCAAAACCTGGGTTTTTCATTTTGTACAAACTGCATCAGACCTGATGCAAGAGCGTTTTCGTCCATTTCTGTTGATTTTCGGGTCTCGGCCAAAACTAAAAAGTTGTCCGGAACGTCGTTTTACATCAAGCTACTTTAGAGTCCGAGATGTGAAAATGTGTTCTAATGGGTCGTTTTTGAAACGGGTCAGAATTTGCAAAATATAATAAAAGATTATTACTACAATCATCAAAACTAAGACTGTCCACTCCTGGCTTGGTCTTTATGATTAAGGAAACTTAAGACCAGGTAGAAGGTAGAGACCTAAGGAACTTCTTATTTGCATCTTTAGTGGATATGCATGCACCATGAATCTCTAGTTGACTCAGAAGACTCTAAAACCTGTCATAGCCTTTATGTAGCCCTTCTAAATTTGATACAGAGAAACCTTCAAACTGTTGTTTTAAAATATACTTCTGCATCTTCTTTGATTCATCATTTCCAACAAATCTAGATTTAATAGCTTCCTATATCTGTTTAGCATCAGTCATTTTATGAAATTTAACAAGATGATCTTCTGGTAAAGCCATAAGCAAGGTGGTCCTTGCTTTTCTTTCTCTTTCTTTGGCTAAAATTTCTTCTATAGTCTTGGGAGGCAGAACCTTTATTAAACCATTTGTATCAGTTGAGACACTCACGGGACAATTTCCCCTTTGAATAACTTCCCAGATAGGATAGTCTGTATGGGCCAAATAATGTTTCATTTTCATAGCCCATATGTCATATTCTCCCTTATTAAGAATAGGAAGTTTAATGGTTGAAACAGTTGGGGTTTTTGTTGTTGTTGGTGTTTGTGATGGTTGGAGGTCGGTTGGTGGTTGTGGAATAATCCTCATCTGATCCCAGCCATTGGAATAGATTTTTAAGTATGAGGTTTTATAATGGTTTTAGTTCTTCTTAATCAGAGTTTATTACAGGCTATGATACATTGTAGATCCTTTGAATATAGATCTTTCTCCTTATTAAGGGGTTATAACTAATATGGCATAGATCCACACAAAAATAAAAGGAGAACAATGACTATAAACACGATGGTTTATGCCGGGAAAACTTAACTTATAATGCTAAGAGAACAAATGAATATTGATAACTATCTTTTGTTTAATATGGCTAAAAACGATTACGATTACTAACTATGAGATATGAGATTGTATATAATGTATTATATGTCTTCTCTAATGCAGTAGGGTTCCTTTTATAGACTGAGGGATAATACCAATTAAACAGACTTACAAACGCGTAAAGGATAATGCATTTCTTTTCTATAATATCTCAAACATATCTCTTAAACTGGTACTTAACTTTTTTTTTAACTAATAGTACTAACTATAATGATCAATTCTAATTATTTTTTGTACTGTCAGTACTAAATTAAAACTATCTGTTGTCAGTATATTGGAATTTATCACAATACAAGATAGGAAATGATGGCGTTGGCCAAATTTCTAGAGAGAGAATGTGATAGTCTAGTGAGAGAAAACAACCTTAAATGTACTGTATTATCAAAATGAACAACTCCAACCCTTCCCATGGCTGGACAGGGTATTTATACAAGTGATTTTGGGTGCCCCTAAATGGGCATAGAGTGGGCTAATAGTGGGTAAAGACCCGGCCCACACCATAAGTCTACGGTATAACTAAACGATTAAAACTAAGAAACACGAGCTCATCCTATGCATTGATATAACTCTGGGGTGACCGAGTCTATTTACATGGAATTTTCATATCCTAACAATCTCCCCCTAAGGTAGGTCACCCTAGATAATACAAATTGAATCCTAGCATTATACTTGACTTAATCTTTGATTCTGGCTTGTAATCTTTTGATTCTTCAACATTCGTCGTTGTACATCAAGTAGTGATCTTTATTCCTTGGACTTGAGTGATCTTTGAGCTTTCTTTAAGATCACCATCCACTTTAAATCTCTTAATCATCCTTCTTATAGAATATTGCCTTCATATGATGTTGTGACTTTCGGACCCGCATTGCTCACACTCTTCTAGTTCATGATTGTACTTATCAGAGCTTTTGCGTCTATTCATAATATGGACCGTATGATGACTAGTGTCACAAAGTTTTAAGCTCTTATCAAAATTCATACTCTGTCAATTCTTATTTGGACGAATGGAATGCCGGTTGTCACAAGTTTTATCCATTAAGGATCTTACAAGTAACCTACCTAGAGCTTGTTTGATGTTGGCTCTAGCAGTATTTCCATCTTTATTGTGAATACTTTCGTATCACTCGGATGTTCTGGCAATATCACAAGGACAATGCGTAGGACTCTTAAGATAATCACCTTGTTTTCACAGTTGAGTTGTGTGAAACACTTAGGTATATTGGATAGATTCCTAACGGATTTTATTTGATGATCTCATGGAACTCTAGACTCATTATTGCATTTTTAGTTTTTGGTAGTCAGAATGGGCTGGGAGCGGTATGAAACCTTTTCAATATGTCTAATCTCGGAGTGTGAGGAAGTCGATAGAAATGTTTTGATCTCACGTTGAGAAGTGAAACCATGGATTCTCGATAGCATATGCTGTTGTGCTGCGTTCACTGGGTCCATGATACCTTATCTTCAATGTTAGCATCAACCTTGTGATTATTGACTGGCATACGGCAGTTACCCAGTTTATTACCAAGGTTTAAGGAGGGCTGGATTTTCTTTCACCCTTTATCTTAGTATTTCTTTTTCATTTCTTCAACCCCTTCAGGGTTATATACGAGATTTAATTACTAGGGAACATTGTTTGGGGTGTGTTCCAGTACTGCTCCATCTCAGTCCGTACTATTCCCTTTATTCTCACATTACTCATTTTATATCACATTCCTTAAGGTCTTCTATATAAATGTGGATTGTCCCTGTGGTAGATCCCTCCGGCTTCTTAGCGTGGATAATGGGATCGAAGTACCTAACCTTACCTTCCTTATACTCCATAAATGTAATTATTGGTTGGTCTTGGTGATTCAACAATTGCCATCATAACCATTCGCTCCCCCTCAATACGTGCATCGATATTCGAAAGAGTTTAAACACATTTAGAGAGCCTACAACTCAAGTTTACAACTTTTATACTATAAAGAACCATTAAAACAATTGCATGCGTAAAAAATATGTGCCCAATGCGTATATTATCTCAAATAAAAGGATCCCACTCGGAGCTATTATTACAAGTAAACGATTTATGTTACATCTAAAGTTAAAATTCGTGCAAATTTCAATTTGTTATATAAAGTTCAAGTTCTTCAGTTTTCAGCCATTAGAGATGTCTATGCTCTTTTAAAACTTCTGTATTTCAGCCATTAGATGTTTATGCTTCAACTTTTCGTCAATTATCAACGGCTTCAAATCATATGTCACTCCTGAAGTTTTACATTCTTTCAACGGCTTCAGGTTCTATGTTCTTCAAAAAAAAAAAAAAAAAAATAAATCTCCATTTCCATCTAACCAATCAACTGGTGATGTTCCAGCAAAACATCTTCCTCGTCTAAATCAAATTCACATGATAGTAGCTTACATACTTCCTCATCTTCGGCACCTACTATCGGTTCATTCTTTGGTTTAATTGAGTCCTCCAAACATGAATCTCATTTAAATTTCCATGATTTTACCTTAAGCTTGTGCTCGTCCTCATCTTTGGCACCTATTATCGGCTCATTTTTTGGTTCCATCGAGTCCTCCAAACACGTATTTGTTTCAGTTTTGCCTCTTGAAATAAAATTTATATACTATTGATGTGACAACGTCAGGTTAGAAACCGTTAGAGTTTTTATAACGCCTTGAATTTTTATGTCTTAGGTATGTTCTTGATATTTTTATAGATTTTATCAAGTATTTTAACTCATTCAAATAAGCTACACAAAAGTTCAAGTCTACAAAATTCGTGTGTCAAAGGGTCAAGATCTATGAGTTAAGCTCTGATTCGGGGTGACTAGTTAATATGTAGAACTAATACCAAAATGAATTTCAAGTCTATAGATGCATGTATGAGTGAGATATGATCAAAACAAGTCACGTGAAAAAATTTGGAAACTGGGTCAGTTTGACATTTCATTTTAAAATGACCATTAGGGTTATTTTTCTATAGTTGGTTTCATCATGCTAAGGCAACTATGGTTTTAAAGACAAAACATAATCCTAACTTTGAGAGTTTGAATTAAGGAAAAACATTAAAATATGACCAAGTTATACCCCCTTTAAAGTTGACCTAAAAATGTGTTCTTAAAAAGTCAGATTTA
>BQNB010006351.1:31596-49137 GCA_026074375.1 Tanacetum coccineum
TAAAACATGTGTAAGAGCCCAAATGTACTGGATAATTAGTCATGCTAAATCACAATTTACATTTTAATTAGTTTGCTCAAAGTATTTTAGGTATGTGACCGGGATTATGTTATCAGTAGATGGAGGTGTGTAGATGTTTTGAATGGAGGTCTTTAAAGTTGCACTAAACACAAACGCTTGATACATGCCTGTATGATAAGTTTCAACTGTAGTCATTGGGGATAAAAGGACCAGAGTTCAGATTGCGTATTCTCTTTACAGTTTGAGGTACCTGACTACTATTGTGATGCAAACTCCAACTAGTCATTGAAAATAAATGGTGTGGTTATAAGCTATCTTCATGGTTATGTATTCTGTTACAATCTCCACTAATTTGAACTTTTTATCCGCAGATACTTTGTTTTCAGCTTAGATGACCTATGGTTGTTATTCAAAATATATGTATCTTCAGTTGTGAATTTGTATTGTTATATATGCTTATTTAAGAATCAATGAAGTTAATATATTTTGATTGTGTTGTGTAGCAACTAGCAAAATGTAATGTATTGCTGTTGAATTCAGATTTTCTAGATTTCTTGTAGTAAGGTTAACAAATATGCCCTGTCTTATATTATGGTCACTGTTGGATCTAATCTAAACTTGAAATCAAAATATACCAAAATAATCTTGAATCTTAAATCTTTATAAATCTGAATCTGTCATCACAGGTTTCTGTTTACAATCGATTACTTATTTATACAAAATGAAAGGGTGCGTCTAAGAGTTGTGTCGTTCGATTTGAACCATTGTGACCCTTGAAAAACTATTATTTAACTGCTTTTGTAACCGTCATTGTAACTGCCTTTTGGCCTCTGGATTGGGATTACCCATATTAGGTTTTGGCCTAATATTCTCCCCCATAATCACAATCGTTGTGTCTTCAATGTCTTCATTTTTGTTTAATCCTTTGAACCATTTTTGAGATAATAGTACTCCAAAAGTATGTCTTGACTCTAGGCTTTCTTCTGTTATTTTCTTCGATTTGTTGATCTTCCAACATTAGTTTATAATGCTATTGATATTGTCCTTCTTTTTTTCCTCTAAAATAATTTCTCCAAAACTTTGAGGGTCTTCATGATCATAGTCTTTAGCAATCCAATACTTTTATTTGTTGTGTATCCTTGCTAGATTTTCTTTGAGTCTTGTTGGAAGCTTGTGGATTGCCATTAATATTGTGGTTCTAAGATCTTCTTCCCATAAGGTTCGAATGATTCTCGTTCCTTTTGTTGTCTCTTGATTCTTTTACGCGAAAAATGTGAAGGGCATAATGTCCATATTCATTGCAATTATAACATTTTACTTTGCTGAAATCTATTGGCCTTATTATTTCTTCATTGTAATCTTGTTGAGAAACTTTATTCTTTCCATGTTTGTCTTCTATTCGTCCGATTTCGGCTTTGTGGTGGATTGTATCTTCCTCCTCCTTTGTTCTTATAGTGATGTCTTTGACCGTTATTGTTGTGTTTTGCAAACAATACTTTATCTTGATCTTCGAATGCTTTTCCTTTCTTAACCTTTATTCTTTCTTTGAAGGTTTTCAATCTTCCGATTGCTTCTTCTACTGATATTTCATCTAAATCTGAGATTTTGTTCATTTAGATGCAACAATCTGAAGAATTGTCAGGTACGACATTTATATATTTTTGTTACGACGATGGAATCTTCAATTGTCTGCCCTAGACTAGCGGCTTTGTTTACTAGAGTTGTTAGTTTTGCGGTGAAGGTGTCAATTGCCTCGTCTTCCTTCATTGTGACCCTTGAAAAATAGTTATTTAACTGCTTTTGTAACCGTCATTGTAACTGCCTTTTGGCCTGCGGATTGGGATTACTTCGGATTGAGTTTCGGCCCAATTGTACATTTGAAAATATGATAGCCCCTATGGGTGCCGACATAATGAATGTTATTATAACAATTGTGGTCTTGCCTATGGCCATGCAATGAAAGTTACTGCAATACTAAAATACTCATGATGCCCTTGACGTGAATGTGAATACAATCAACTTAGTCGCCATTAGCTGCAATATTGATGGCTATGTCGTAAGTACATATGGCAAACTCGACTCTTCATTTTTGGTTTATCAGGTTCTTATGTTTCTGCAGACAAGCAGTGGTTTCACCTTTGCAAGGTCCAATGATATTTGCCCATTTTGTAGCTGACTTGAACTTGGCTACGGGAGAGAGGTGACATGTTTATAGTGTACGGTTTGACTAATGAAAGATGATTCATGTTTAAGATTCAAAATGGCCTCACCTCGTGGGCATGCTGAGAGATGCTTTTGCAGAGTTTTACAACTCATAAATATATTACATGCACCGTCACAATCTTTTACAGCTCATAAATTTGAATTACATTTCTACATTTACATGCATTTTTTAAGAATTGCTACATACATTCTTTTAGCACGACACAAGATACACTGTCTTGGCCAAAAGTAAAGCTCTTTTTCACCTTGAATTCTTGATTTTTACTTGCTTTCTTAGAGATGTCCTTAACAATGAAGAAAAAAAATCATCTTCCATAATCTGAAATGTATGCATTGAATGCATGTGGTTTTCGCATATATATGTATTTCATGTATGATATTCAATATTTATTGTATTTTTTGGATGAGAAACAACACAATGTGAACACATTCACATGTGGGTTGGTGTGTGACTGTGTGTGGACAAAACTGTTAGACCATATATTATTGACCATGGTTTATTATTATTCTTGAGTAGTTGATATGTGCTGGGTACTAAGTCAAAATTCACCTCAAAAAAAATTCAGTTCCTCTTTGTTTCATGGAATAGTTATATTTTATTGTTTATATTGAAATAATATTCTTACAAACTGTATTGATTTATTTTATTGCATAAATTGGTTACTTTAAAGTAACTTTATTTTATAAATTTATACATTAGTTGTAGGTTTGACCCACTCACATAATGAACAATCGCTTTTAAATATGATTTAGCTATTTTTTTATCATTTCGCTACAGTGTAATCTACAGTAAACTACTATTTAATATAATATTAGGGTTAGTGGGGTTCAAGGTTATAACTACCATGACGTTTTTAAGGCGTGACTTAAAGCGTCACAAAATATAAAAATATTTATAAATTTATATATTTATATCATATTACTAATATATTGAGTTTACAAAAAGTGTCATACATAAGGAATAAAGTCAAAAAACTATCTTTGCATGTAATCTTTTTTCATTTCTATATAAAAATATGATTTTTATGGAAATTGAATTCAAAAAATCCTCCATGCATCACGTCTTATCATGTTTTTTCACTCCTCATCTCATGTCAAGCCTTAAGCTCAAGCCTTGGTCTATTGCGTGGCGTAGAGGTTACGCCTCGCGCCTTTGCGAGGCCTTAGCGGCACCATGGCGCGCCTTTTTGAACCATGGTGGTGTTAGAGAAAACATAATCACAGTTCCAAAAAACACACACACCCTAAATTCATTTGATCAAACCCACAAAAAGGTAGATTTATTAGGTCTGATGGGGGGCAGACGCGGCGGAGTTGGTAATCGGTGGTGTAGCAAGGATTCCGGCACGGTCAAGATGGAGAAGAAGATCAAAAATCATCAGGTGCGATATTTTCTTTAATTTAATTATGTTGATATATTTATCTTAGAAAAAGGGGGTGTTTTTTTGTTTGACTTGTGATTTATATAGCTTATTATTTGTTTTGGCACAATTTTTAGTTTAAACTTAGGGTTCGTTTGGTAGGATGGAATGAAATGTCAAATGAATGGAATAACCAACGTAATGGAATAAACAGTGTAATGTAATAATTCATACCCATTATTAATCATGTTTGGTTTGTATGATAAGACGTAATGGAATCATGATAAAAAGACTAAAATGCCTCATTAGTGATAGGAAGTTAATTTTATATGTTAGTTAATGATGTAGTTTTATGTAATTTGATTCCATTACAAGATGGAATGAAAAAAAAGTAGGAGGCCCCTAAGGAATGCTTTTGGTGTAATGGGTCATTCCTTGTAATGAATCATTACATTCCATAATAAATGTAAACAAAAAACATTTTTTCATTCCATCGTAATAATCTTTTTCATTCCCCTTTTGATTACAACATACCAAACACTACGTTAGTGTTTCCTTATTGCCGCCATGATAATTAATATTGGTGGGCAGTCTCGACATTGTCCTAATAAGCTTTTCCAAACATCCTCTTAATTACCTTAACATAATGACATCCACCCAGTCCCCTTTTATTATGTTTGGTAACATATCCAACTGCTTAAGTAAGCTTATCCAACCACACCCCAATTATTAAGATGGTTCTAAGAATTTCCAAATTAAAACGGCCAAAAAAAAGATATCAATACTTTTTGTGCCTAAATACTAGATAGAACTCATTATAATCAGATAGAACTTTCAAATTGCCAATTGGCCATACAACCCTGATATGAAATCCTCTGATTTTGAATTTCATAAGCGAACATAATGTCGTTTAAAAATGGAAATAGAAATACTGTTACATGCTTGATCTTTAGTATCAGAAAAGACTACATTTATTTAACAGAACGAAAATAGATTATGTATGCATAAGAGTTGCATCCTTTCTGGAAAATAATATTTATCAGCATTTTTTTCATTTGTGTATTCATATAACAATAAACAGACCCGAGAGGAGAAATGCATTCCGACCACATACAGTCAAAGAACTAATTCGTGCTTTTAATGATGCCAGAGATGATAGTAGTATAGGAGTCATCATTCTCACTGGAAAGGTACTTTTTTTGCTGAAGCAACAACATTTTAAGTATGTCAAATGTCCATATGTGAAAGTTGCATCCTTCCATGACGCCTATTTCATCAGATTTTGGAACAATAATTGCGCTTTTTTTAAATCTTTTTTTGCTGTGATATTGTATCTGTCAATGGAGTGCTTGTGGACCTGATGCAGGAAATGATCATACATTTTTTGTAGTCCCAAACACCCCCTATTTGTAGACCTGACGTTGTCTCAAGTTGGAAGTTAAACGGGACAGTTAAGGTAGCGACCTCAGGTCAAAAACAAGGTGGAATGATCCTCATTGTACCAGAAGGCAGACACGCTCTACGACTTGGTAATGATGCTCAGATTAGTCAGGGAGTAAAGTTGGAAAAAGGCGAGATTTATTCAATCACATTTAGTGCTTCTTGCACGTGTGCACAACTACAGTCGTTGAATGTGTATGTACCTCTAGCTTCGCAGACTATTGATCTGCAAACGTTCTATAGTGTTCAAGGATGGGATACGTATGCTTGGGCATTTCAAGCTGACCAAGATGATGCCAGTGTTGTTTTTATGAATCTTGGTATAGAAGATGACCCCACGAGTGGGCCCATTATTAATGACATTGCGATTAAGAAGCTTTTCGTGCCAACAAAATCAAAAGGTTAGATTTATTTCCAACAGTTGTTGAAACGGCCAGGGTGGTATTGCCACTTTCGATCCGTTTGTCTAAACTAAATTTTCATTTTTTCAAAAAGTTAATATGTTTAAATATGAATGGGTTTGAGTTAACTAAAGTTACTCATGTGTTTGTTTTCATTCTTACAGATAACGCCGTATTAAATGGTGATTTCAAAGAAGGCCCATGGATGTTTAGAAATGCTTCTTTAGGAACAACTAATTAAAAGTTAGAATACATTGAAAAAACCTAAAATTCTCTCTTCTATGGGAGAAAAAACAGCTCCCTCTATTACCTCAATTCTGATCGCATAATCTTCTTCTTTCTTGATCCGAATATCATATAATACTCTTGTTTAATCTGTTAATCTTATGATTATAATGATTTAACAAGTTTCTTATTTGATTGATGTTTCTCTAAAGATTTAGGGTTTCGATCTCTCATTTAGGGTTTGGTATTTTTTTTTCGTTCTTTGGGATCTTTATTAATTCTTGATCGACTTTCACTTAGGAAGTCAGTTAGTCTTCGTGTATTTATATTATTGCCTTCCTTCAAAGGTTTTTCGTGATGAGATAGACATTGATCTCATAGCTGCTGTGTTGATCTTTTAGTTTTCTTTGTCTAGGGTTTTTTAGGTTACGTTTTGCTTGTTGCAGTCAAGAATGTCGAATACAAGTGATAAGGGTACCATGTTTGGAGATGGTGCTGCTAGGGTTTGTAGGCAGCTTAGAAGTAGTCCAAAGGTGAGTACATCTTCTCCTTTGGTTTCTCCGTCTACTATTATTAACGTGCCCCAAGAACTATATAGTATTGATGTTGCTGCCACTTTTGGAGTTCCATTAACTACTGTGGGTGACTTACAAAAGTTTATTAATGATATTGATGCTGGTAAAACATGATGAGTTATTATCTAAGTTGATAATGTAAGAACTCGTATGGAAAAAACTTGGGATAGCATAGGTTCTATATGTATTCATTATAATACAAAATAAAAAAAAAAGGTTGTTCGTAATAATGCTGATGTTATCCCTTGTAAGGTTTCGTATGCTGATGATTCAATTAATCTTAATGTTGATGAATTCACAATACCTAGTGACCCTATCGTTCGGTCTGTGGACATCAACAAATCAACATCCTATGCTGGAGTTGTTGGTGGAAGTGCAAAGGATCAACAAATGTTAATTCCTACTTTTTGTACCTTGGTGGCTGTTCCTGGTTTTGATGGTAATTAAATCTCTTTATTCCTCGTAAAGTTGTCAAAAAGGTTAGTACTCGCTTTGAACATACTCTGTATGGCTACTTTATTGGAAAGAGAATGGCGTTTTTGGTTGTTGAATATTATGCTAGGAACAACTGGGCAAAACATGGGCTGAAAAGGATTATGATGAATTACAAAGGCTTCTTTTTTCTTTAAATTTGGTTCACTCGTGCTGGTTAGAGGCTGCTATGGAGGGTTGGTCCTTGGTTTGATTCTTATTTTTTAATATAATAATCAAACTCTATCCATCAACTTTTAATCTCTGATCATTTCAAGAATTGGTCGATGGATACTAGATTTCTCAAAGAAGAATGACTCGTATTATGATGTGGGTTTTAAATTGCATGATGTTCCTATTTAAGTTTTTGAAGGTATTAGTCTAATTGCTACGTTCATTGGTAAACCTGTTATGCTTGATTCATATACAAGCTCCATGTGTAATGATTCGTGGGGTAGGAGTAGTTTTGCTTGGTTCTTAATTAAGGTATGTTCAGAGGATGAATCTTCGTGGATGTTGTGACTTTTTGGTATTCCGTCTCTTTCTGAGGATGATTATTACAAAGAAAAACCATCTGTGGTTGAGTATGAATGGATGGACGCGCCAGAGTGATACATGTAAGATTTTTGGTCATGTTCATGACTATTGCCCTAAAAAAAGTTGGTTATGTCCTCCTATTGTTGCTTATTCTAATGTTGTTTAACCTAATGCTGCGGAAGACCTTTTGATGGTTTCCAAACGGTGGGTAAAAAGAAGAAGAGGAAAGGTAAGTCCAAGTCTACTAATGGCGGTCAGTTTACTGGTCCTTCGGTTAAACATAATGTTAGATATGAGCCTAAAGGACTTTACAAGCCTCACCAATGAAGGGAACTACTTATGTTGGGTTTAGTTATAATCTCAATCGACTCACTATGTTGAAGACGACTGGTGATTCATCTAAGAAAGATAATCTCTCTATGTCTAATTCTTTTTCTGTCTTAAATGAAGAAGAAGAAGATGTGGAAAATGTGTATGATGAATCGGCTAACTTATTCAAAACACAAAAGCTGGTGGAAGTTCTTCTTTCACGACTACTGTTGGTTAGCTTGTTTAGTTGTGTTATGTGTTCTAGTTGCAATTAGTTGTTTCTAGAGTTGTAAGAGTTTATGGCATGTCATAAGCTCTAGTTTTAGGTGTTTTATCAAGCTGTTTAGCTTGAGGTTATGTGGACTTCAGCCACATTCCATTTGTACTTAACTTTTTTGTTTTAATATACTTTACCAGGGTAACCCTTTACCAAAATAAATGCGTCTCTTGGAGTTCTTGCTTCCCAACCAACCTTGACGAAGAAACTTCAACACTTCCGAGTTGGATAGTTGAGTCTAACCGAGCTGTTCGTTACACCGACTCATACCACTTCTCAGTCCCCTGGTGGAAAACGTGCCTTAGTTAGAACTACTTTCGGGTAAAGAAGGCATAATCTCACAAATGGTATCAACCAAACCAAACAAGCCTTACACAATGTCATTTTCACTAGGCCATGCTCGAGACATGTGCAAGCAACCATTAGCCGTTATGGCCTTTGCAGGTGACCAAGCTGAAAACATGCATTACACACCAAATGGAAATTCAACATTCCAAATAGCTAATGTTAATTTCACTGCTAAGGCTAAGAAGACACGAGTGGCATTCTATAGTGTGTATTACAACACTAAAAGTGATGATATGAGCTCGTTATGTGGGCCTGTTGCCGATGACATCAGGGTTGTTGTCTCCGCAGGTTATAGAGGTTTAGGGTTGTCTGTTTCGCGAGTTGGGTTTATGGTTTTGGTTTTGTTCTTTATTGTTTTGTTTTATGTTGACATTTTGCACTTAAAGAACTACAATCAGTAATAAGTATAATTGCATAAATGAAAGAAATGTTTAGAACTAATGTCTATTTAAATTTATAGCTATGGATTTTGTGACTAAGTTGCCTAGGAATAGTAGTGGGCATGACACAATCTGGGTCATTGTGGACCGATTGACTAAATCTGCTTATTTTCTATCTATGCATGAGGATTATAAGATGGATAGATTGGTTAGATTGTATTTGAATGAGATAGTTGCTAGACTTGGTGTGTCGATCTCGATTATATCGGATCGTGATAGTCGTTTCACATCAAGGTTTTGACAGTCAATGCAAGAGGCATTAGGAACTCATTTAAACATGAGTACGACTTATTACCCTCAGACCGATGGTCAGAGTGAGCGTACTATTCAGACTTTGGAAGACATGCTTAGAGCGTGCGTCCTGGACTTTGGAGGAAGTTGGGATGTTCATCTTCCGTTGGTTGAGTTTTCGTATAACAATAGTTATCATTCTAGTGTGAGATGTGCTCCGTTTGAGGCATTGTATGGTAGAAAGTGTCGTTCGCCAATTATGTGGGCTGAGGTTGGAGAAGGTCGGTTAATAGGACATGAGTTAGTGCAAGAGACTACTAAAAAGATCTCGCAGATTAAGAATAGACTTAAGGTTGCGCTTGATCATCAGAAAAGTTATGCTGATAAAAAGAGGAAGCCTCTAGAGTTTAATGTAGGTGACTATGTCTTGCTCAAAGTGTCGCCTTGGAAAGGTGTGGTACGCTTTGAGAAGAAAGGGAAATTAGCAACTAGATTTGTTGGACCGTTTGAGATTATTGAGAAAGTAGTCCACGTGGCCTATCGATTAGATTTGCCTGAGGAGTTTAATGGTGTTCATGACACGTTCCACGTGTCGAACCTTAAGAAGTGTTTGGCTGATCCAACACTACAAGTGCCTTTGGATGAGATTCGAGTTGATGCTAAGTTGAATTTTGTGGAAGAACCTGTGGAAATTTTAGAAAGAGAGTTTAAGAAGCTAAAGCGTAGTAGGATTGCCATCGTCAAGGTTCGATGGAATTCGAAACGTGGCCCTGAATTCACGTGGGAACGTGAAGATCAGATGAAATTAAAGTACCCGCATTTGTTTAGTGATGTTAGTAGTTGAATTTCGGGTATGAAATTCTTTTAAGAGGGGTAGAATGTAACCTTTACCCTTTTTGTGTTCTGAATATTTCATTTATAGTCCTTTGACTATTTGACTTTTGTCAGTTTATTCAGATTTTGTACCGTGTTGACGGTGGTGATTTTGTTGAGAATTATGGTTTATTGTGATTAATAGTCCATTTTGAAATGTATTATTGTGTTATTTGTATTCCGAGTGGTTTGCCCCGTGAATTTTAAAAAATGCCCAAAAACGAGCCTGACACGTCCGTTAATGTCCAAATGAGTTTTGAAGGGTTTAAAGTGTAAATATGTCGTGTAAATACTCTAGGTTAATGGAAAAGTATTTTTAAGGTGAATAAAAATGCTAATTAACTTTTGGGGTAAATTTTACGGTTGAGTTTTACGAGTATTTAAGTGATTCCGACACGAAAAGAAAGACCCGAGACCCCTTGGATCCCATGACCGGCCAATGAAGTCAATGGGAGACAACATGACTTAATTCTAGCATTGTTGTATAAAGATACTTAGTACTAATTATTCCTTCCACTAGATTTCTCATTCATTCATCATTTTTCAAAAATAAAACACACACTTTTTTGTGTGTGCTCTCCACGTCCGCCACCTAAACCACCACAACCAACATATATTTTCCAACTTTGATCGAGAACGTGATATTCCGGGTTGATATGAGTGTTTGTGTATTCATTTAAACAACGTTTGGGTTGTTCGGTTCGTGTCGAAATCTACATTTTTAAAGATTTTCTTGTAAGTTTTCAAATTTAAATTTCGTTTGTCCTTTTCGGTTTATCTTGATGCATAGATGTTAGTTATACAAGTTGATCGTCGTGAAAATCGATTTTTGGAAACGAAACTAATAAAAGGGGTGTGTTTGGTTTGTCGGATAAAAAAAGAAAGAATGGGGTTTTTGTAGTTTTGATGTTGTGGTCGTGATGGTTGAATAACATATGTTTCTAAATAGCTTATTTTTGATAGTAGCTTGTGTAAAGCTTATTTTAAAGCTATTTCTTGGCTTATTTCGGGCTTAAATGCCACGTCACCTTGTCAAAATAACTAGGAAAGTAATTTTGACTATTTTTGTGTTATGGCGTATGTTGTGGACTATTTTTGAGGCTTATGGTAGTATCCAAATGCGATACGTAGCTTATTAACTTATTTTCAAGCTTAATATACATATTTTGGAGCTTATGGACTCACGACCCAATAAGTCTATTTAAGCCGTGGCTTAATGGGAGGGCTTATTGTGGTCCGGATTATTTTTTACTTATTAGTATAAGCTTATGTATGTAAATGGACCTTGGTTTTAGACTTGGATCGTATTTTGGACTTATAAATATCTTAATGGCCCCTTATTTGGCCTTAAAGCCCAATAAGCGATATTTAGTCGTTATAAGAGTTTTGACGGACTTTTGAAAGTGAAAATGTATTTACGAAGTGATATTGAACGATATTTTAGGAAAAACGTTTTAGTAAACGTTAAAGATTGAGATTTTGGAATTTTGTCGAAAAATGTCGAATTTATGATTAAAATAAGGTTTGAAACCTTGGAAAACGTTGTATGAGCGTACGGGTCATGTCAAAATTTATTAAAAAGTTTATACTTAGAAATTTTCCTAAAAACATGACTTTTGATTTTAAATAATAAAATATTATTAAGTTATTTTATTTATTTAATAAATTCACTAAATATAATTTGTCTCGGGAATTTTTCTCGAAACTTCACAAATATGTTCGTTATGAGTAAACGTTCCATTTTCAACTCTAATATGATTATTTTCACGGTGACTAAGGTTACCGAACGGACTTACCGAGATATATTTATAATTATTAATTATAAATATTTACGTATATTACTTATCTATTTCTATAAAATAGTATAAGTATATATTATCGAGTAATGGAATTGATATGATTGTTGGGTTATGACGTCAACCATCACACCACTAAATTGTTATGAGTAATTGTACAACGCGTCTAAACTCTATGCATCAAACGTGAAGATTGTTTTGGAAATGAATGATTAAATTGGGACATTAACAGGACTAGGTCATGTGCGGGCGTTGTTGTATTTGCTTGTGTGATTGAGATTTGGTTGCTAAAGACTTGCTTGATGTGAGTTCTCGTAGCCCCACTTTTTAATGTTTTCCGTTGGGGGAAAATGATACTCAAATGCGCTTTGAAATGTTTTGAATTGAACTGTGCGAAATGTGATTTTATTTTTTGGACAAGATATGTGCTTATGACTGCTATGTAAATATTATGTGTTGCATGATTGTTTGGATCGGATGGGTATGCCTACCCAGTATTTGTGTGATTATTAGAGCCGATGGGTATGCCTACCCTAGTTTGTGTGTGGTCCTGCCCTAATTTTAGTGCTCCAGCCGGTAGGCCCTTTAGGTGCGTAAGTGACATATGGTGATTGATTAGCGGGGGATGCTATGTCTTGGATTGTTTGCATATAGTCACTGTCATATAGCACTATTGTCCACTGTTTGAAATATTGACACATCTTTTGGGTTTAAGGTCAAACCTACTAGCTCACCAACATTATTGTTGACGTTTTCGAGTATCATTTTCAGGTGAAGTGAAAGAGGAATAAGTTGGTGATTTATGTGGTAGCAGACTTAGAAGTACCCCGAATGGATTTTCATGTGAAGTCTTGCTTGTTTATTTTATTTGGTTTTAGTATTTGGAAGATTTGGTTTAAGTTTGGATTTGGACCCCTGTGTGGGCTTTTGGATAACTGTAAGAGATTGTGGATTTTGATAGTGATTTGGGACATCACTCGAGGTTGTTCGAGGTTGATGGTCTTCGTAACACTTGAAGTTTATGCATTGTAGTTTTCTCTATTTTGTATCTTGTGTTATGATTGATCATTATGTTACATTCTCGAGTTTCCGCCATTGTCGAGGTGTGACATTTGAGGTATTTTTGTGATGTGTTATGGGACCCACATGTACGAATAAGCGTTAATGTTTTTTTTGCTAATGAAGGTGTTTTAGTTATTATGATGTTATTAAAATGTTGTTAAGTTGATGTTGAGGTGACACACCAATAAATGTTATTGGTGGTTCACTGCACGTAACTCTCTAATAATAGTAATTAATTTATTGGCAGATTCAAACCCCCGTTGATTTGTCGGACAATGTATCAGAAACCATGGTTATAAAATAAAATAAAAAATTATTAGTTGTCCTTTTTACTCCTAAATAATTATCAAACATTGTTTTATTTTATTTAACTTTTAAAATAATATCATTTGAATGCATTTCATTTTTGTAACTTTTCAAAATGTATTTGGTCTATTATGAGAGCGGTCTATAAGTTTTATCTACGATTTGTTAAGTGATTTAAAAATTCTTTTTGATAAACACGAATTCGTTAGAGTCACAAAAAACTTGGATTTACAAATTCCTTTTGTAAAACCAGAATTTATTTTCAAAAATAGTAAGAATTCATATTAGTATTGTAAAATGAGTACCCATATATGCGCCAATGGTGATTATTGATGTAATTCAAGCTTCAAGGTGTAACCAAAATCATTGGACTTGTCGTATCAAACAAAATATTTCGAACATGTTTTAACTTGGTTTACTAAAAGATCTATGAAATATAAAGTTGAATAAAACATTGACGTTTTATACCAATATCTCAATTTGCAAGAAAAACACAAGTTGACTATGTTTTCATTAAGACTTAGTGAAATAAAACAACATTAACAAGATTGTAAGTACATTCAACTAGGATTAAACCGGTTTAACATAAAAAGAATTCTAAAGAAACTAAATTGATTACTCGAATACATACTTGGTTCGCCAACTTGAACTACACACTTATATGACCGCTTTATGTCATTTTAAGTTATTTTATATCTTATAATTACAGTCAACGGTTAATTTACCAAACACTTTTATTGAAAAAAATATACAGCTTGTAACTCATGTTAACAGCTTTGCAGTATACAGCTTACAACTTAAGGGTATATTTGGCAAAATTAGCTGTAAGCTGTAAGCTATAAACTGCAAAACTGTTAGCATGAGCTATAAGCTGGATATATTTTTTAATAAAAGTGTTTGGTAAAATAGTTGAGCTATAATATAATATGTAAAATGACATATTAGGACAATTTCATAATTTGAAGCTAACAGAAAATCCGTTAATCATCGATGTTATGCGTTCCATATTGATAAGAGTCATTAAGTGTTTGAAGGCGTTTTTTATGTTATGTGGTGGCACCTTTGGTTATACCGGAACAAGTTACTTTTTGATTCTAAAATTCCTTTGAAGGCGATGATTTTTGATGACATTGTGTCTGGGTCGTTTTATTGGTGTAGGTATCGATGTAAAGCCTCGTTTAGTTGGAACGATTGGCTTAAAAACCCATATCTTGTTTCTTTGTAATTCTAGCTCCTTGCTAGTTTTTTGATCGAATAAATTGCCGTTCCAAAAAAAAAATTGTTTGATTCATGATTACAAATATCACGAGTTCACATACTAGTATGAAAATTTTCCATATTGATAAGAGTCATTAAGTGTTTGATTCACGAATATCATGAGTTCACATACTAGTATGTAATTTGGATGATGCTATTGATATTAACAATATTTTTCACCATGCCAACAACATTTGTTTACTTTTAATTCTCACACAGTAATCATAAACCAAAATAGTTAGATAATACAACAAACTAAATAATATAGAATATATATCTTAGCTATGGATTAAAACCAAAAAAAAATCTCACTCAACTCGACGTGAGAAAACAGTGGCCATGCTATATAAGTGGAGGATGATAAAGTAATTTTAAGTTTGAACAGCTCTAAAATTATAAAACGCTTCATTTAGTAGCTGTTTATTTTGGAGCTAGATGTTTGAACTAAAAGCTTCAAGCATATCTTACCAAACAAAGATTTTTAATTTGAAAAAGCTTTTTTCATAAACAAAAAGCTAACATATCTTAAAAAGCTTCAAAAAAACTCTAACCAAATAGGTCTTACAACACAGAGTTTACAGTTAGTTTTATCAAACATACCTTAGGTACAACAATTGAGATATAACCGATTAAAAGACAAACCATCTTGTCAATGGTAAAAAAAATCCGTATCTGTCCCAAGTCCTATCGAGCTAGAAACATGTTACAGAACTCTTAAAGTACTTAGAGTTTGTTTTGCTTTTTTTTTAAATATTGATGCAAATGTTTTGCTTTTTTTTAAACATATTGTCAAATGTTTTTTTTAAAGTACTTCCGTAATAAAACTATCTTCGGTTCTGAGTCTCTATTAAAGGCGGCTATTTTTGATGAAGTGCAATCTAGATCTTTCTACTGGTGTCGTTACAGATGTAAAGCTTATTTTAGTTGGATTGAGTGGCTTAAAAACCCTCACCTTGTCACTTTGTAATCTTCTAGCTCCTTGCTAGTTTTTTTATCTCTCAATAAAATTCGCCGTTCAAAAAAAAATGTTTTATCTCTTAGGCTAGAGTTAATGAGGGTGAGGCCTCACAATTCGGCATCCATTTCACGCGCCACCCTATTATTTGGGAATCCTTCATGCGTGACAAAGGAGATGTGAGCATCGTGGTCACTCGGGTTTTGTGCATAAATGGAGCCCACTATCAAACGATAATATGTATAAAAAAATAATATGAACTTTATCATTTTATTTACTTATAAATACTCTCATACCTCATCATTTTTATACAAAACTTCAAACATAATTTTATTCAATATATCCACAACTCAAACAAAATATTTAGCATTCCTCATTATCATAATGAATTCCGAAAAGTTCATGTTCACGAAAAGAAGAAGTTACTAGTCGGGACTTGATTTTTTTAGAAGAGCGTTGTCGTTTATTAAGAATAAACGACAAGCTGCTCGACCGGCGAGAAACATCGTAAGTACTGACCGTTATGGTGCTCATGATCGATTAGTTGTAACCTATTTTAGTGTGAATCCGATGTACGATGCATATAGTTTCCGAAAGAGGTTCCGAGTGAGTCGAGAGCTATTCACAAGCATATGTGATGAAGTAACTATTCATTCTGCATACTTTCGTGATAATACTGACCGTACCGGAAGAAAAGGCATTTCGGCATTCATAAGTGCAACTACACAATATGTCAATTGGCATATGACACATATCTAGGCGTTCTTGATGAATATTTGCAAATGGGCGAATCGAATTCTCGTCACTCTCTTGATAATTTTTCTAAGTATGTTATGGAAACTTTTAGAGCAGAGTATTTGCGAAAACCTACTGTCACTAATACTCAAAAGTTATACACATTTCACAAAGAAAAGAACGTGTTTTCAGGATTGTTAGGAAGCCTTGATTGTACATACTGGGAGTGGTTACCGGCGTAACTTACCGATGGGGATATTATCTTGTTGACGGGATATATCTTGAATGGGTGACACTTGTAAAGTCGATTTCAAATCCAGGCGACAGTGACCACAAGCGAATGCATGAAGCGACAAGAAAAGATGTGAAACGAGCGTTTGGTGTTCTCAAGAAAAATGAGCTATTAGTCAATCCCGCATGATTGATACGTCTGGAAAGAATAAGGAATATGATGTATACATGCATCATATTACATAATATGATTTCAAAAGACAAAAAAGGCGTTATCTCCAGATTTATATCCGGATGAAGCACATAAACCGGACGACCTCGTACGACCCCATGAACAAGTGTTACAAGTTATGAGACAAATAATTGTCACAAGCGCATGAAAATCTTTGTGCCGATTTGGTCGAACATTTTTCTCGTGAAGTTTAAATTTAAGTTTTTAATATCATGAATAGTGTTTCTATTGTCTTGTCTCATATCTTGTATTTATGATTTTTTTAATTTTAAATGTAATGTTTTTAATTTATAAATAAAACTTTATTTTAGTTTTTAAGTAGAGTTGAAAGGTGAGGGGAGTGATGATGTGGTGCTGAGATAGTGAAAGTAATGTGACCATTATCTTTAGTTTTAGAGCATCAATGCATCTTCATTGCACGAACTACCCGATTAGGGATGGCAAAAAAACCCGAACCCAATGGGGAAACCTGAAACCCAAAGTTTTTAGGGCGGGGTGAGGCATGCTTATCGGGTTCTGGGTGGGGACGGGGCACAAGATCCCCAACCCGTCCCGCTCTGAAACTATATATACATATAGATATATTATATTCATATATTGTTATGTTAGTATTTACGTAATAAAATCAATATTATCATTTTTTTTTTAGTTTTGTATATTTGCAAGATTGTAAGTTGTGATTAGGAAAAACGTCTTTTTTGTAATGATTTTAGAAGAAGTTTTGATTTTTTTAACGTGGTTATCATTATTTATGTTTAATTTGTTGAAAACTTATAAAGGCTACTAATTAATAATATTATTTGTGGGTTGTTGATTCTTCATATTATTGCATGTAATTACATTTGTAAAAATATGGCGTAAAAATAATAATAAATAAAGAACAATGTGTATTTGGTGGAACATTGCGCTCGTAAAGACACCCCGATAAGAGCTTCAACGAGGATTGGAGCGGGATTGGGGAAGCATCTCACCTCAATGGAGCGCCCCGATAAGATCCCCATTGAGGATCGGGGCGAGTTTGGGGCATGGTTTGTTAATCGGGTTTGGGGATGGAGGGTGACCGCCCTACCCGATAAGATCCCCATTCAGGTTTTTATCGTCTTTTTCATTGGAGATGCTCTTATGATCCTGGCCATCAAGTTTTTTAGTTGAAAACATAAGGATGTGTGTAATAGGCTTTCGAAGACGCATCTTATAACACAAGTTCTACTTAAAACCCTATAGTTGATTTGGTA
>BQNB010006351.1:50804-97912 GCA_026074375.1 Tanacetum coccineum
GTGGTTAAGTTTTTAAGAAGTTTATTTGCTAGGTTTGGAGTTCCTAAAGCTTTGATTAGTGATAGAGGGACACATTTTTGTAATTCCCAGCTTGAAAAAGCTTTACAAAGATATGGTGTGACTCACAAATTATCCATGACATATCACCCTCAATCTAATGGACAAACTGAAGTTACTAACAGGGCTATTAAGCGTATCCTTGAGAGATCAGTGGGGTACAATCCTACAGATTGGTCAAAAAAACTTAACGATGCATTATGGGCATTTAGGACAGCCTACAAAACACCGACATGGTGTACACCTTTCAGACTAGTTTATGGGAAACCATGCCATTTACCCGTAGAGATCAAGCATAAGGCACATTGGGCATAAAAACAATGTAATATGGATCTAACGCTTGCTAGCAAAAGTCATCTTATGCAGCTTAATGAGTTAGCCGAATTGAGAGATGGTGCTTATGAGAATACTAGAATTTACAAAGAACGGACCAAGAAATGGCATGATTCTAGACTTCGTGGTGATAAAGATTTTAAGGTAGGCGACAAGGTGCTACTTTATAATTCTCGTCTGAAGATGTACCCTGGAAAACTTAAGTCAAAATGGAGCGGTCCGAACATTGTTAAAATGGTATATCCATATAGGGCTATAGAAATCATTGACAAGAACGGGTTTAACTTCAAATTCAATGGACAACGATTGAAGAAATATTACGAAGGTGACATTGACAAAGAGGGTGATGAAGTTATATAGTTCGAGGATGATGTGACGTGAGGCTGAAAAGAGTCTAACTTAAAGACTCTCACAAAAATAAAAGTGCTTTCCGAGAGGCAACCCGGAGTGTTATTTTCTTATTTTATCAAATCTGTCTTCCCAGACTCTCTATACGGCTTATCCAATCTTATGGATTTGGCGTATCAGGAATCTGGACGTTATCCAGTCCTTTACTTTTCTACACTTTTAAACTTTATTGTCATATTATCAATACAATGTATTCATGAATATGATACGGCGTATTTGATCGTCTGACCCGTATTTAATACTTTTTACAGGTTTATCTATACGGCGCATCTAGGTTTATGGATACGACGTATTGGTTTCCTGTACAGTTTAGTTTTATTTTTTATTAACCGTAGATACCGAGATAGGATTTTTGCATGGTTTTTCTATAATTTTGCACAGGACCTCGCTGGAAAGAAATCGACAATGTTGGTGAAGTATCTACAATCTGGAATTCTTACTCATTAAATCAACAATGAAGAATCATTACCGAGCAAATATCAGGGGAGTTTCTCGTTCTAAATCGTTTAATTTTCCATTTTTTAATGTTTTATCTATACAACGAGGACGTTGTATAATTTAAGTGGGGCATGGGAATTAGAATGTTACTTGTCCTATTTTTCACATTAAAATGCTTAAATTAAAAAAAATCAAGCATACTTTTGTGAAATTACTAGTTACATAACCTGCACACATAACCCTTATTAGACATTGTAAGGATTTAGCCTTATCCGTTTCTAAATGTTTACCCAAATCCTATAAAAAATGAGTGTGTCGGTGATGTTGTAGACTTTAGAACTTCGCTTGGTATATCTATTCGAGACCGCAATAATGAGTACTATGGATTTAGATGGAGTAACTTGTTTAAATTGGTAAATTTCTAGGATTACACACAAAAAGCCTTTATATGTTGTTTTATTGACTAACTACACTGGTTAGTTAACCCCCGTATAAACCCTTTGTTTACTCTCATTTTAAGAGTAAGATACCCCTAGAAAAACCTGTAGAGCCAATCCTTTAGGATAACACCAACTATTTATTTCATTACACCTTTACACCTTAGCCTACCCTGTTAGATTAAGTCCATTTATCAGTAGCTAGTTGCTTAAAGTGTAAAGTAGGTATTTCATGTGTCTTGTGTCATTTTCTATCTCTGGTATGGTTGGGAAATTTGCACATTGCAATGGGAATGTAAAAAGTAGTCAAAACTCATGTATTTTTACTACCGTCACAATTGTTGGTACGTCCGAAGAATAAAGAATCATGGAGGAAGTTATCCGGAGTTATTATGATCGTGAAGATGGTAAAATTACACCGAGATTTCTAGTTATGTATTGTGAAAAAATAATTTAAAAAAATAATAAAATAATAAAAAAATCGAAAAACTAGAAAAATCGCAACAAAAAAGAGGAGGAAAGTTTAAAGATAGTCGGTTCGTTAAAGCTTAAACCGATAGAATTATTTGAAGGATCGATTATTCGTTGATACTTGGTTATAAATCAACGATGTAAAGTTTTGTATAAAGTGGTAGATATCGCCGCTTGTCTTTGTAAAAGTATGTAAAGTATGGGATGATTGGGAAGTTGACCGTTACGGAAACGCCAACTTAGGTTGTTGATTTTGATCTATGATTAAGACGTTTGTGTATATAGTTGAGTCTTTATCATGGTAACGGCCGGGAAAAAGTGTCTAGCAACTTGTACCTTATCTGTTTGGACTTAATCTATTTGTTTCGTGAATTTTGTTTAACAACAATTTATTTCCTTTCCTAATCGTTAACCTTGGGTTTTACTCGAATGAGGATGTGATCGCGTCATGCATGTCTATTCCGTCGTTACGGCCATGTATGCGTGATTCGGCTGCCTTGTTGGTTTATTACTTTTGGTGAAAGTTAGAAGATCCATACCCTATATCATTCTTCATCCTAACCTTTGGTTAAACTTGAATGAGGATGTAATCGAACACACATGTCTATTCCGTCGTTACAGCCACGTATGTGTGATTCTGTTGCCATGTTGGTGTGGTACTTTTGGTGAAAGATTGTTAAAATGATCAAACCCTCTATGCCTTTATAAAAACCCCGTTTTACCTTTATAAACTTCTTACTCCTTAGCTCTAGTGGTGGAGATGTGTATCCTTGCCAAGCCTATGATAGAATTAGTTGAGTGATTTGAGTGTTTTCATCTTCCTATTTCGTGAGGTATTTGGTTGTGTACTTCGATAAAAAAAAAAAAAAAAAAAAACTACAAAAAAAAATAAAAAAAAAAAAAAAAAAAAAAAAAATAAAAAAAAAAAAAAAAAAAAAAAAAAAAAGAAAAAAAAAATAAAAAATAAAAAAAAAAAAAAAAAAAAAAAAAAAAAAAAAATAATAAAAAAAATAAAAAAAAAAAAAAAAAAAAAAAAGAAAAGAAAAAAAAATAAAAAAAAAAAAAAAAAAAAAAAAAAAAAAAAAAAAAAATAAAAAAAAAAAAAAAAAAAAAAATTAAAAAAAAAAAAAAAGAAAAAAAAAAAAAAAAAAAAAAAAAAATAAAAAAAAAAAAAAAAAAAAAAAAAAAACAAAAAAAAAAAAAAAAAAAAAAAAAAAAAAAAAAAAAAAGAATAAAAAAATATAAATTTAAGAGAAAAAAGAAGGGAGAGGGGGGGGGGGGGGGGGGGGGGGGAAGGCACACGGGGGCAGGGCAAGGGGGGGGCTGTGGGATAAGAGGCGTTGTCTGCGTGTAGCGGAGTTGGGGGCGTGTATACAGCGCGTGGGTTGGGGCGGTTTGCGCGTTGGTTTAACACATCCCTCCCCCCCCCCCCCCCACCCCCCCCACACAACCCATGCCACAGTGTATCCTCACCTACAGTCCCCTTAACTTCCCACCCTACTTTCACCCGTCTCTCACCCCCCTCGCACCCCCCCCCCTCTCCCCCACACTTACCTTCCACCCCGACGCCCCCTCCCTCCCCACACCACCCACACGCCCACCAACCCCCCCCCCACACAACCCACCCCCATCTCCCACCTTACCCCCCAATCCCCCCCCTACCCCGCCTGCACCCTTCCCGCCCCACAGACACGCCCCCCCCCAACAATCCCCCCACCCCCCCGCCCGCGGAACTCCCCCACACAACCCCCCCCCACCCTACATTTCCGCCACCACCTACACCACCCCACCAACCCTCCACCATCCCAACATCCCCCCCCCTCCCCCGCACTTCCACCCCCCCACACCACCTGACCCCCCCACCCCATTACCCCAACCCCCCCCACCCCCCCACCCCCCCTCGACAACCGAGCCACCCACTAACCCCACACACTCCCGTCGTCACCCCACCCCCACCCCGCGCCCCCCCCCCACCCCCTCCCCAAGTACACAGCCCCCCCATCTAACCCACACCCCCACCCCACCCCCAACACCCGCACACGCTCACCCCCTCCACTTAACGCTCCACTCCCCCGTACCCGCCATCCCCCCCTCCAATGTTCCTCACCCCCCTACCCCCCACCACACCACCCCCGCCCCCCACCCCCCCCCCACCCACGCCCAACACCCCCCCCCCACCCCCCCCCACCCCCTCCCCACCCCACCCCCCCCCCCCCCCCTACTCAAACCCCCCCCCCCCCGCTCACCATCCCCCGCCCACCCAGGCTCCCCCCCACCCACCCTCGCCCCCACCCCCCACCCCCCCCCCCCCCCCCCCCCACCCCCCCCCCCCAAACCCCCCCCCCCCCCCCCCCCCCACCACCCACCCCCCCCCCCCCGACCCCCCCCTCCCGCCCTCCCCCCATCCCCATCCCACCTCTCCCTACCCACCCCTCCCCCCCCCCCCCACCCCCCACCCCCCCCCCCACCCCCCCCATCACACCTTTCGTAACCCCACGCCACCACACCCTCCGCGCCCCCCCCCCCCACACCGCCTCCACCCCACCCGCCCCCCCCCCCCCCCACCCCCCCCCCCCCCTTCAACCCACCCCCCACCCCCCACGCCACCTCGCCCTCCCCGCAGTCCACACCCCCCGCACCTCCCCCGCCCCCACCGCCCCCCCCAACCACACCACCCCCCCACCCCCCCCCCCCCCCCCCTCCCCATAACGCCCCCCCCCCCCCCCCCCCCACCCCCCCCACCCCCACCCCCCCACCCCTCTCCCTGCCCACTCCCCCCATACCCTCAACACACACCCCCCACCCTCCCCACCCCCCAGCCCCCCCCCCCCCAACCTACAAAACTCAAACCCCCCATACCACCCCCCCCCCTCCCCATCCCCCACCCCCACCCCCCCCCCCCCCCCCCTACCCCCCCCCCCCCCCCCCCCTCACCTCGACCCACCCCCCCCGGATCCTCCACCACCCCCCCCCCACCCCCCCCGCCCCCGACCCCCACGCTCCACCACCCCCCCCACCCCCCCCCCTCAGCCACCTTCCGCTACCCCCCTCCACCCCCCGCCCCCCTCGCCTACCCCACCCCCCCCCAACCCCCCACCCCCTACCCCCCCCCAAACAACAACCACCACAACCCCCCCCCCCCCCCCCCACCCCCCCACCCCCCCCCCCACCCCCCCACCCCCCCAACCCCGCCCCCCCCCCCCCACCCCCCCCCACCCCTTCAACCCCCCCACCCCCCGTCCCTCCCCCCCACCACCTCCGGCCCGAGTCCCCCCCCAAACCCCCCCCCCCCCTACCCCACCTCATCCCCTCAACCCCCAACAACCGCACCCCCCTCCACCAAATCCCCCTCCCGCCCCCTGCCAGCAATCCCCCTACCTCCACCCCCCCCACCTCCAAACCCCCCGGCCAGACCTAACCCACCCAGAACCCATCCAGCCCCCCCTCACCCACCCCGCGACCCCCCACACCCGCACCCCTATCCAAACACCCCAACCCCGTCACCTCTCCCTCAACACACCCCACCCGACCTACACCCTCCAAACCCCCCGCACCCCCCCGCCCCCACGCGCCCCTCCCCGCCCCCCCCCACCCCACCCAGCCAGCCCCCCGCCCCCACAAAGACCCCACCACCCCCCACCCTCACACTCCCCTCCCTCCCGACCCCGCTCCCCCGCCTGCCATCATCCCCCCCCTCCACCCCCCCGCCCCCACGTCCTCCACCCTCCCCCCAACCCATCCGCCCATCCCCCACAAACCACCACCAAAGGAACCCACTTCCTACCCCCGCGACACATCCCCCCCCTCCCCCACCCATACACCTCCCACAACTCCCGACGATCCCTTAGCCCCCCCCCCCCACCCCCCCCCCCCCCGCCCCCACCCTACCCAAACCCACAATAACCAAACCCCCCCCCCCACCACCCCCACCCCCCACCCCCCAACCACGCCCCCACCTCCCGCACACCACCCAATAACCCCCCAGCCGCACACCCCACTCACACTCCCACCCCCCCATTATACGAAACCCCCCTACACCCCCCAAAGAAAACCCACACCAAAACCGCTACCGCACAACACCCTAACCAGCCAGAATAGATGTCAGAGCCACCCGATAACCTCAACATGATGGTGTGTACCACCCCTCCGCCCCCAATAATGTACAATCCTAACCCACTGCATACACACACACATCTGCCTCACCCTTGTTACAGCTAAAGACAAATAAATCCATACAGCTAGAATGCTTAAAGTGTAAACGTAGAATTCATAATTCTCTATTTACTATAGTGTCCTTATCAAAACAACTGGTCACTGGTTGGAACACATTGCACACATGCAAAATGACGAATGTAAAAAGTAGTCAAACACATCATGTATATTTACTACCGACCCCCACCCCCCCCCCCCACCCGCCCCGCCCCCCCCCCCCCCCCCCCCCCCCCCCCCCGCCCCCCCCCCCCCCCCCCCCCCCCCCTCACAATTGTTGGTACGTCCGAAGAATAAAGAATCATGGAGGAAGTTATCCGGAGTTATTATGATCGTGAAGATGGTAAAATTACACCGAGATTTCTAGTTATGTATTGTGAAAAAATAATAAGTAAAATAAAAAAAAAATCAAAAAAAATTGGGGAGAAAGTGCGGGGGGGGGGGGGGGGGCAGGGAGGGGGGGGCGGAGAAAATAGAGGGGGAGGGGGGGGGGGAGGAGGGGGGGGGGGAGGGTGGGGGGGGGGGAGGGGAGAGGCTGCGGCGTATAGTCGGTTCGTTAAAGATAAACTCACAATTTAGAATTATGTTGAAGGATCGATTATGTCGTTTAGACTTGGTTATATAGCAACGATGTAAAGGTGGGTATAAAGTGAGTTAGATACCGGCCGGGGCTTGTCCGTTGTAAAAAGTATTTTTGTATGGATGAGTGGAAGTTTGACCGGTACGGGATACACATATTCAGGGTGGTGGGATTTGGGATTCTATAGGGTTTAGGTTAGTTTGGTTATCAGGTGTTGTGGATGGTATGTGGTTTCGCCGGTTTTTGTATTAATAGTGGGTAATGTTTATGGTGGGTAGGTTTGATGGGTGTTCGTGAATTTTATTAAAACAATTTATTCCTTACCTAATCGTTAACCTGGTTTTTACTCGAATGCAGGAGGTGATCGCGTCATGCATGTCTATTCCGTCGTTACGGCCCATGTATGCGTGATTCAGGCTGCCTTGATGTTTTTATTACTATTGGTGACAGTTAGAAGATCCATCACCCTATATCATACTTATCTCTAACCTTTGGTTAAACTTGAATGAGGATGTGATCGAACACACATGTCTATTCCGTCGTTACGGCCACGTATGTGTGATTCTGTTGCCATGTGGTTGGTACTTTTGGTGAAAAGATTGTTAAAATGATCATAACCCTCTATGCCTTTATAAAAACCCCCGTTTTACCTTTATAAACCTTACTCGCTTACATTTTTCTAGTGGTGGAATGTGTAATCCTTGCCAAGCCTATAATAGAATTAGATTAGTGATTTATGAGTGTTTTTCAATCTTCCTATTTTCGTGAGGTAATTTGGTTGTGTAATTATAATTGGATCAAATAAAGCTTAAACAGAAAAAAAATCTTAGAGATACAATTTGTATCATAAACTTCTAAAGGCTACTTGAGGACAAGTAGGATTCAAGTGGGGGATATTTGATGACATCAAATAATGTCACTTTTATAGCATCATTTATCCCATGTAAATAACCTATTTTATATGATTATTGCAAGAATTGTTACTTAATTGTTTATATTTGAGAATTGCAGTAATTATGGAGTACTTGGTGAAGATTAGCAAAAAGACACGCATTCTGGAGCTTAAACGAAGACATTCGAAGATTACTGTTCTGACATCCTATACGCCGTATCCATCAAGGAAGATATGGCGTATCCGTTCCTACACTTCACAAGAAACCAGGAAGAATTGAAGATCTATACGCCATATCAAGGAGAACTCGATACGCCGTATTCAATATAAAGTAATAAAATATTATGGAAGATATCAATCGTGGTCCTTACTCCAAGAAATCCCCAATACGCCGTATCCCACATCGCCCGATACGGCGTATTGATCCTTTTCCAGACTCTATAAATACAAAACCCTAAACTCAGTTGTAGACATGCTTTTTACCATCAAGTCTGATTTTTAGAAGATCTATGAAGCCATGAAGGTCCTATAAAGCGGTCTAATCGATGAGAAAACTCTTGTAATCTCTACACTCCACTATACGCATTCGGTTAGCATTATGTTTAATTGTTCATCTATGATTTCGCGTATTGTTACAATGACTATCGGCTAATACCTTTTGGTCTTAGCCATGTTTATGATAATATAATGTTTTGATTTGTCTTTATATCGATTGTTCTTTATTTGTTGCATGTTGATTATGTTTATCACTTCATACCCGTTTATGTGCTTAATTATGTATTTTCCCTATCATTCAAGTGGGTCTAGTCCTACATATTTAATGCGTTGCAACTTCAGTGTTGTTTGGGCGTAGGCTAAGAGTCCGGGATAGAAACATATAACACTTATTCATATAGCTAGAATAATAGGATCACCAATAGAAAGCCTTGTTTTGATCTATGGTTAAGTGGATAGGTAGACTAAGCCGGTGACTTAGTACTACACATAACATTCTGTTTCCATAGGTAGTTAAGTGGGCGTGGACTACTAGTATATGAATTCCCATTAAGCAGTAAGTTGGTAAAGCCTTCATGAGATAGGATTCAATATAACTACAAATATAGTTTCCTAGATAGATTATAATCAACGGTGTGAGCTTTATGCGGGTTTAGGTTAATTGTGACAGGATTAACTAGCGACAAACCTCGAGTCTAGGGAGAAGATCCACCTAACTTTGGAATGATATACCACCAACGAATTAATACAATCATTGCACAATAGACAATCAAGGCATTTTATTAGATTAAACTAGCTAATACGTTTTCCTAACATTTGACCACTTGCTAATACGTTATTTGTCATCACCTTAGGATAATTAGAACTAAACTCGTGCCAGTCTCTCAGGCTGAAAACCCCCCTTTGCGTTAGTTTAGGTTTAATTAGATTTAATTAGAATAATTAGGATAGATTAGTACTAAACCTAGATAAATAAAATACCAGTGGAATTAAGAGTTAACTTCCACTCTTAGTGATCGACACCCTACTTACCAACGAAACTACATCGGATCAGGTACACTTCCCGTTAAAGTGTTGTTTTAGGTAAAGTCGGCATAATATAAATAGTAAAATTTGAAAAATTAGATAACACCTACATGACGACACATCAATGGCTTACAGTTATCTTAGACTGTAACCCAGACTCAAATGTTAGGGAAGTGTACACTTCAGTGCGCTTACTCTAAAAATAGAAGAGAAGTCTTCTATCATGTTTTTTAAAACCGTTGAACACAATTTTTTAAAAAGAATTTTCAATGTCACATTGTTTAAAATATAATTTGTGGTATATTTCCATAATAAGTGGTATTTGTTAAAATTGTGTGTTCAACACTTTCTTCCTTAATATATTTAACAATTGGTACAATATTCAATTTTTATAAGTCGTACAATTGGTACAATATACTTAAAAATGTTATTTTTAAAAGTGAATCAATTTTAGGGGGATCTTTTAAAACCAAAAAGCCTTTTAATGTACTTTTGGGTACATCTCATAAATGTCAATCTTATGTATCCAAAAACATTAAGTGAAATTAAAATATGATACTTCAATGTCTAATAATAATGTACACTGTTCACTAAGGCATCTCACTCCGTCTTTAACATATTTGTCGTGTCATTTCATTTTCCTTATAATGTCAAGTTTTAAAAAAAATCTTTAGTATCCCGCATATATTATTGAAGGGGAGCAATCAAAAAAATGTTCAATAATTCATGCAATCTTGTGGAAATATTTTTCTCCTCATGAAACTTTTCATGTCAACAAATTTTAATCAATTCGTATTTCAAATACTAAGAGATTTAATATTTAAAATAAGGGGAGAAAATACGATTAAAATGTAATACAGTAGAATGCGATCTTTAAGACTCTAAGTGCACAACTTCTACCCACATGAGCGAAACAATTTCGAATATCGATGTACATGTGTAGGGAGAGTATTTCAAAATGAATTAAACTATCAAAGTGTTAAACCGTCTTGATTTTATCAAACACTTTGATTGATTTTCAAGGTTTTATAGTTTCGATCACTATACCCAACAACCAATTAACTCACGACGTCGATGAAGTCATAAGGTGGTTAAGGTTAGGTATAAGTCCTATGATCCAACCAGAACCAGAGGGATCTACCCATGGACATTCCATAGATAGAATTAGAAGTCCTAAGTATGATTGGAGATGAATGAGAATTAGAGAATAATGTAGACTAAGACTTAACTTATCACCGGAACAATCACAACATGGTGGTAGTGATGAGTTCTTGGTAAACATTGAAGGGGTTGAAGAATGAAAAAGAAATGTATGGATAAAGGGTGAAAACAATAAAGCCCTCCACATAACTTAGGCAGAAACCGGGTCAATACATAATCTATCAAAATCAAAAAGATGATTGTTGGTATTGAAGAAAGCCGTCATGGACCCAGTGATGCAATGCACAACCCTTCCCAGCCATTCGAGT
Source organism: Tanacetum coccineum (assembly GCA_026074375.1). Lineage (NCBI taxonomy): Eukaryota > Viridiplantae > Streptophyta > Magnoliopsida > Asterales > Asteraceae > Tanacetum > Tanacetum coccineum. Next base: position 61,620 of record BQNB010006351.1, read on the forward strand.
TTCTCTCAAAAGAGACTTGTCTCGTTTGTCACAGAGATACACACGTTATCTATTGGCTTTTTCACTCTGAGTTAGTTGATATTGAATAGGTGGCAGTCAGCTCTAGCCTCCAATTACTAAAACCAAAAGTGCATAAATCGAGTCTAGAGCCAAGAGAGATCAAATTATAAATCTCATTAGGACACAATTCATGTATAAAACTTGTTGTTCATCAATATACAACATTTGGTATCAAAGAGTCCTACGCATTATCCTTGAGATCTTGACAGAACATTCAGAGTGACACTCTTTAGTTTCACAGTGACGAATGGAAATTCTTCTAGTGTCATCATCAAACAGCACTGCAGTAGGTAACTTGCAAGATTCTATATGAATCGAGCTTGTGATAACTGAATGTCGATTTAGTCCAGTACATGAATTGACGACTTAATAAAAAAGATAGTAACTATCTGATTCACTCTTATCGTGATGTCTTCTTTGAAACGTTCCGATAATGAGAACAAGCAAGCATGGTGAATCTAATACATCTGTGTTAGAAGATCCTACGCTTTAAGCTGGAAATCCTGTCAAGGAGGTTCTTCCAAATTGAACCTACCTGATCACAGGTTGGTCCTCACGAAACCAGAGGTTATTGCAACCAAATCTCGACGAATGACAAAGCTATATTCGTCCATATCTGTTGTTTATTACTAACTTTCAATTGCAGGTACAAACGTCGGTGTTGCAGCCCCATTCCAGCAAAGTCGAATTCATTACCACATGCTCATACTCAAGCTTCAAAAGTCATACATTCAGCTTAAATGCAACAAGAATGTTATCGGTCAGAAAGCTCAAGTTCATGTCAAATTTAGCAACTCTGATAATCATGAACTTCCTCATCATCAAAGATCTTCAAAGTCAAATCAAGAATCATCCTCTGGAGAGATTGTTAACCAAAGAAACATTCAATAGAAGAGATTGTTAGCCTTGATGAAAAAGAGGAGTTTGAAAGCTTTCAAGACAAGTATGAGCATGTTAGTCAAAAGCACAAGTTGATCAAGAAAGTCAAATCAACGGATAAAAATACCACCTAGCAACGCCTCTATATCGACTAATTCTATAAAAACATAAAACTAGCTAAACTACATCGGCCTAACAACAAGTCACAATCAATCACAACTGTGTCTAATAGTGCGCGCGCCCAATGACATCCAAAACGAAATTACAAATTCACCGCATAAAAAAGGCACCTATATTTTGGCTAATTCTATAAATACATAAAATAGTTAATCTAAATTGACCCACAATAATTCACGATTATATAAACTAACAACGCGCGTGTAATTTTCAATCACGAGGCACTTGCTTTTTTATAGTTATTATGCATTTGTCTTACTTATTGATGATGCACTAGATTTTGTAACTATGCCGCACCATGTTTTTTTCTTAAGTAAAGATAAGAAAAAACATATATAAAAGAAATATTTGCACATCCTTTAAGTGTTTATCCAACAAAATATGTGTATTTTCCACAAACAAACATCTACTATATCAACATTTAACAACAAATGCATTATATATATAACTACACTATTGTTTGTTTGTTTGTATTTTATGTTTCCGTTTATTTTTTCTTTATAATATTTTTCGCATTAGGAACAATGCTCATATTAATTATGGAGGGGAAGGAGATAAATAGAAAAACTAAAATAAAATTTTTGGAAATAAAAATATGCTTATCTATTTTTCAAAAATAAATATAAAAATTATACGTTTAAATAAAAATATTAAAACTAGTAATAAAATTAATATAAACCTAATTTTTGGAAGATAAACCGTTTCATTAATCATTTAAGCAATCTGCCTATGGATCGATAACATTGCTAGCATATTTATACCCATTACCACTGAAAGTGTGAGGATTTCGAGCCTATTATTAGCATACATTTTTTATGCTTGATTTCTTTGTGTATGAGCGTGCCGATGATTTGTTAATTCTAGAACTTGTGCTTGAAATCTTTACGAAACCGCGGTAACATCACGTTCGCGTGATATAGACATTTTTATGTAATAAAGAGGCAAATTAGGATAAACCAAATAGCCATTCATATATATTTAGCTAATTATACCGATTAGCTAACCAAAAAATATGCCCTTGTTAGACTCATCTTTAGTGCTAGATACCTTTAGAAAAACCTACTGAGCCAGTTTATTTCAATTCAATAAAAACCAAGAAAAATACAAAAATATACAACTATGAGCCTAAACTTAACCCTTGTCAAAAGTTTTACGGTTAGTTGTTAAACACTTTATCTGTATGGATGAAATGCGCGTAAATGTGGTATTGCTATTATAATGAAGTTTGAACGTTGCAAACTTCTTGTTTCGTTTAAAGTAGTGTGCTTATCATAAGTATGGGGGAAAACAAGTATCATTGGGAGGAATATATATATATATATATATATATATATATGAAAAGTAAAGAAAGAAAAAATAATAATAAGCCAAAAATAAGCCAAAAGTTGTGTGAAGGAAGGAGGAAAGTTATGTGTTTGCGGGTATTGTGGATAATGACTTGATCATAGACTTTTTAACATTATATTCTCAAAAACACCAAAAATAATCTCATGTCATATCCAAACCATTATAAACCTAAAGCCTGTAGAATATAACCCGAATAAAAGCCCTCTTTTGATATTTATGTCTGGTGCTTACGCCACGTCGGTGTAGTTTAGTTTCTTCTACAAGCATATGGTAATCTGAATGACTCATGTCTGAGAGATTGAGTGATCTACTTATATCCTTTACTTCACTATATATGAGTGCGTGTGAATTTAAATTGATCTTATTTCGTGAGCTGCTTAGTCGCGTTATCTTAGCTTGTGATCATTGGATTTGTCTATTCTTCCCTATATAAAAACCAAAACAATTTTCTTTGTTTGCTTGACGGCAAGCAACATTTAACTATGGAGGATTTTATAACGCTCTAAATATACATAAATATCCTCTCACGAATATGCTATTTATTTATAAAATTATATAAATTTTTACGTCTTTAGATACTTATTTGAGTAATAGTTGTTGCGGGAATTAACGAAGCAAAGAGGATTGGAAAAGTAAAAAATGTTCGTTAGATACGTTAACAACCGTTAATGAGTAGGACTTAAAGAGAAATTGATGGAAAAGACGCCAAGTGCGGCGCACTTCTGAGGAAGTGCGACGTACTTGCTGAGCGGGCAAAAGCAATCAATTCAAAGCCAAGTACGTCGCACATCTTACATGTAGTTATGAATTTACTACCATTATGCCTTGCATTGAAGCGAGACTGATCATTTGCACCACTACCCTTCTCTCCCATGTTTTAGGGACTTGTAAGGTCTATTTAAACAACACCTTAGGCCTGGAAAATCAGAGAACAAAAACAAGAATTATCAAAGAAAGAATTTGATGAGTAGGATGAACTGACATCAAGTTCACCCTATCTCTGCTATAATCACCATAATTGGACGAATTTGGAGTTGCTTTTCAGTTATTTAGCTACTGTGACAGAGTACTATAGGGTCGGAATAGTATCTTGGGTATAATATAGTTTTTGTTTGAGAAAACTCGTGTAAATGCAATTGTGCTTGTGAACGTTGGTATAATATTATTATCCTTTTTAATATCATTTCTACTGATTTTATGAAGTTCATTATGTGTTTCATTACTGTGATCATGGAGTAGTCTCGTTATGTTTGTTTGGGCAAATTGAAAAATGTGATGTAAATATATGTTATGGATATATGCTTTTGATTTTATGAATTGTATACTTGATGTGGTTATGCTAAGATCATTAGTATTTGTTTAATTTGTCATTGCAGTAGAATTGGGTCAAAAGGCTCTATTTCTTTGATTGAATTTCGCGTTGCTTGTCTATGGCAATTCGGTGTTAACCTTGTGAGAATTGGTTAATAAAACTATGATCAACCTACGTATAATTATGTTTAATGCTTAATCTCATGTCTAACTGATTTGTTAGATTTATTCACCCTTTTGTAAATATATAAATAAAAATAAAAATAAATATATAAAAAGGATCAAAATCCACAAAATCAATGAAACCGGAAGTAGTATAGAATATTCCCGGGTCGTTTATCCCCAACGAAGAGTGAATTAAAAAGTCGAGAGTTGGATTGACATTTGATGATTGAATAGAACAAGATTTGGATGGGATTTCTAAATCTACGGGAAAAATAAAGCAATCTACACTAAAAATGAGAAAATGACACAAATTATACTAAAAATGAAAACGGGAAGCTAAAACGACACACTAAAAACCCTAATTTTTCAAAATTAAGCCTAAATTTATTTTTTCACTTTAATGGACTTAAATTGACTAAAAAGTAAGATTAACGAAAACTAGAACGAAAACGGAGTTAAATTAAGTTCAAAAACGAGAAAACGAAAATCGGGCCCGAAACCCGTTCTTTAAAAAATAAAATTTTGCAAAAATGACCCTACGAAAGTTTTTCTATTTTTCCTAAGTGCATACTGATAAAATAAAATTTTCTAAAAAAGAAAAATATTTTTTTGATTTTTATTTAATTTATTATAATTAAAAAACAGTTTTAAAGAAAATAAATGTTAAAAAATATTAAACGATTATAAAAAATTCTGAAAAATTTAGGGAAAATCAATTAAACTATGAAGGTTCTGAGAAAAATGAGAAACAGGAATATTGGCTTAAAAATAAGTTGTTATTAAGCTTAAAAGGGCTGATGGCTCAATGGGCTGGTTTGGGCTTATATATTTAATAAAACAAACTCATACCGGATGAGCTATTGTAGCACAACGGTATGAGTTTGTGTATGTGGGGGCTTTGAAAAGGGGGAGGTCCAGGGTTCGATTCCTGGCCTCTTCCTTTTTAATAAAACTATTTTTTTTAACTTATAAAGCAGATAAAATAAGCAAAATTAAAAAAAAACCTTTTTTACAAAACTGAAAATAAGCAGGGAAATAAGCAATCAAAAGAAGGCAGCAAGCACTTTTATGGCATAAGATTAATGCTCGCGCCGAGATCGGCCAAGGCGTTGCATGTATTAATCCCGGAAAATTCACATGGAATAAGAGGAGGGGAGGGGAGAGAGTAGGGAGGGGAGGATGGGTAAGAGTAGGGTGAGGTGGGTTAGAGGGGGGGGGACAAATAAGCACAAGGAAGGAAAAATAAGCAAACTCAAATGCTAAGCTACATCTAATAAGCAAGTATAACTAAAAATAAGCAAGGAATAATAAGCATAAAACCAAAAATGAGCTTATAAAGTCAGCAGTACTAACTTATAAGTTAGTAATGCCTTTGAAACTTTTGAGAATGCTAAGGCTTAAATTAAGACTAAATAAGCATTAAAAAGGTGGGATTAGCAAAAACAGATAACTACCTATATCTATAAGCATTTAAGAATAAAAATAAGCCAAGGAACTAAACAAAAAAGCCATAAAAGGCAAATAAGCTAAGTGGGCCAAAAATGCATTCAAGACAGCCTCAAAGGACAAGTTTTGGCTTAAAAATAAGCTATCAAAAAGGATCCTAAGGGCTCAAGGCTTATGGGGCTTATAGAATAACTTATAAACTTCCTAAAAATGCAAAAATATAAACTAACTTATCTTAAGGAGGCCAATAAAAAGGGGCTAGAAAAACGGGTGATAGCACCAGGGGAGATTTAACAAAGAAACATGGGCTAAAAGCTAGCTTATAAATAAGCTCAAAAATGAAAAATAGCTTAAAACAGATTTAGAGTGACTCAAAATAAGCTTGTGCACAAAATTTCATGAGTTAGAAATCATTTTTACCATCTGATATCTTTGAATTTAAAAAGACAGTATGAGACTTAAAGAACACTTATGAAAACTTGACAAATCTTTGACAGATTTTGTTAAAAGAAAAAGGTAACCTAAAGACAACTATGCTACTGCATTTGACAAGTAAAAAGAAAACTAAAACATCACACAAAGTTGGATTTAAAAACCTAAACCACAAAAGCACTTATAAACTATTTTTTTTCAAGACAGTTTCAAAGCATCTTTGGAAAAACTTAAAAACTATCTTAAATTCAAAAAATCTTTTTAAAACAGCTTGTGAACTACTTAAAATAGCTAACCAAAAGTGGCTAAGGTGACCCAAAGGTTTATAACCCAAACTGACCCATTTTGTACCCTTAACCCAAACACCTCTTTAATCTTTGAAAGATAAGTTTTAAACAGAATAAAAAGGATTTGAGTTAAGAGATTTGAAAACAGATAAGTACAAACAAATATTGAGCAAGAAGAAGCTAGAAACACACAAGAATAAGCACTATAATAAGCAGTATGAAATAAGCATTTTTCAAGCAACTTTGGCAGTTTTCAACAACAACTTAAACAAAAAGCATGACATCAAAAAGAAAACATGAATAAGCATGAGATAAACACAAATAAGCAATAATAAGCAGAAATAAGCTATGCTACAGTAACAAAAATTTTAAAAAGTGCACTTACCAAACCCTTGCTCTAAACAGGGTTAAATAAAGAGTCTACAAGCTTTAGCTTGTATAAAACAAGCTAGTGAGAGTCCATAAGCCCATTCCTTTTTGGCGTATCATCCATATATTAAGCTGGGGTATTTTTGAGGGGAGAATTTTTTTTTGATTTTTCTTAATAGTTTAGATATTGAGTCATTTTTTTGTTAAACAGTTTACAAAGTGGCTTAAATGAGAGCTTATATTAGCTTATGAAACACAAGTGAACACTTGAAGAGAATAAGAACTTAAAACAGATTTTAAGAAACTTTAAATTTCATTAACTTGAAAACATTACAAGGAAAATTAAAAACTAAATTTGCTGGATTAAACTAACTAGGTGAAAACTAAGTTACTAAAAAACTAGATAGCCAAATGGCTTACAAGACACCCTATTTATATAAAAACAACTAAGTGCTTGCCCTCTCTTCAATCTTTGTCTTCTTCTAGTTGTGTTTCTTTGCTGAGACAGAAACACAAGTGTGTTTTTTGTGAGAGTGAAACCCTAAGCTCATCTTAGCCATTGATTAGGAGTGTTGCCCAAGTTGAATGATCAAGACCCTTGATCCATTTGTTGCTTTCCTATGTCCAATGGATGCTTGTAGGATTGCCATCATGTATGCCAGCTGTGTGGAGTAGGGTTTATAGATTTAATGAGTGTTTGTTTGGTTGCCAGGGGTAGGAGACAATGAACAGTACTTGGGTATTGTTCATTGGCGGGAAGAAGGGGTTATAAAAGTGATAAGGGTGAAGGTTTGGGTACTTGGCAACTTTAGTTCGTCATGTTATATAGATATATTACATTGAAAGTCCTTGCGGGTTGATTCTTTAAGGAGATTTGAGGGCAGTGAAAAGGCCCCTCAATCTTTGTATAAATTATTGCAAACATGGGACAATGTCCCTTGTTTATATATCATTAGGTAGAGTGGCAAGAAAGGTCGCGGGCCCCTAGGCTAGTTATTGCATTGCTGGCGATGATTACGCTGTGTGATGACATTAAATACTATATACTATGCGAGTGATTACATTATTGCAACTACATACAACTACAGTCCCTTTATAGTTTTAATCCTCCTGTAATAGGTTAAACAACTGTACGTCACTTTAGGATTTGGCAAATTTGGTCCCTAAAGTTGTATTTTCTTTGACTTGATGACTTCTTGGCTTTGACTTTGTCGGGGTTGACTTTGAATTTTGTTGACTTTGGCTTCGATTAACTTTGTCTTTTCCATGCTTTTCCATTCCGTGCTTGGTTTTGTCCGTTTTTGCTTGATTTTTCGTCCTTTTGTCGGATATCCGTTTCCTGCACAAAATAAGTGAAAGCATACAAATACAATGTATTTTTGGTACGTTTTTGGTCATTTAAGTCCGATTTTAATGGTGAAAGGTATGTGTAATAAAACGCATACCAAAATCCCCCATACTAAGACATTGCCGTGTCCTCACGCAATGCTATGAAGTAAGCACTTAGAATACTAAGAATCTCAATCCCCCTCGACTAATAACCTCGAAAAGTAGCTAAGTGTTCGTCAAAGGGAATTAAAGACTCAATAGCATTGAAAAGCCCTGTCTTTACCATTTTTAAATATATACTCTTATTCCTACACATATTTTTGTATTTTTCATTTCAAGCAACTAACTAACTTATTTGACTTTCGTTATTTTATAACTTTAAGGGATCATAGAACAAGATGCATTTCGATCTGAGAATGCCCCAAAAAGGATAAATTCATCGTCCCCGACTTTTCACTTATTCCAAACCAAGCTTAAAACGAAATCACCACTAAATATGAGTTAAGATGCTAACACTACTCATACTTGCAACTTGTGAACTTTTCACTCCCGACAATTATTATATATTAGGTTTATGTGCTATTTTGAATTTCAACCATGGATCAACGTTTTGCAAAATACTATGTTTCACGTTCCACCCGAGAATAATGAGTTTGAAGGCGAGATCATCCCATGTAGCGATTTTCGTCTCGGCATATCCCAACCTTGTGGTTAAGTGACCAGGCTTTTGACACCCCACAGAGACTAGTATCGGGACTCACCGACCTTAGGTTTCAAAAACTCTTAGGTTTTCCGTATACACATAGCTTATAAAATAGAATAGCTAAAGTTCAAAAGCATATTTGAATTTAACAAAAAGAAATCTATTTATTAATTCACACTTAATATTAAACATTTATGCAATTGTAACCCTCGACTTTTTAGAAGGCGCAACATCGGTTGTGAGCCGGAAAAACGCAACAAACTTTTATCAGTCTCGGATTATTATTCTTACTAAAGCTTTCTTAGAAGGATGTAACATCGTTGTTAGCCGCAAGATACAGCAAACTTTTATCATCCCACAGTTTATATTTATAATTTTTTTTTCATTTATCCATCATCATTTGTTATTAGGTAAACTTCCTTTTTGAAAAATTTTAAGTATAAATTTGAACTAAAGCTAAAGTTTTTGCTATATACTACATTAAAAATATTGATTTAATTTAATCTCAAAAAGTTAGCACGTACTATTAATCAGGTAAGAACTTATGAGAAAAATATCGACAAATTACACACATGAGCTCTTAAGATTTCCAAATAATCCTTGTTTAGCATCCCACTCATAATTAACACTATCATTTTTCGTTCTTCGCGAATATTCGCGAATGCTTAGTCTAAATGTTAAGGAACAAGCTAGAGCTCAACACGCTCGGTCGGGTCAAAATTTACTCTTATTCTACCCAGCAGGAAAGTCAAAATTATGACAAAACACTTATTTTATTTTTGAAAATTTTTAAATTTTTTCATTTTTTTTTGAAATTTTGGTGGTAAAAACGGGATTACGCGAAAACAACAGCTGCAGGCACAATCAAATCGAAGATCCCCCCCATACTAGAATGAAACATTGTCCTCAATGTTTTACGAAGGGTCTCTACGTAAATCCTAAGCCGTTTATTAAGTATGCTTAAAGATAAACGTTAGTCGATAAGATTAGGATATCGGATTCCCAAATGAAGCTGAGGACTTGAAGCTCTTGTGATCGAAGGACAAAAACCGTGAGCACGAGAGGCTTCAAAAATCCGGGACATCCTGGACATACAACACAAAATACAAAACACGGAAAAGGAAAGAGGCAAGCTTCCTCACAACAAAAACACTTATTCATTACTACATAACATAACTACGGATAAGCATGGGGTGCCTCCCACGAAGCGCTTGTTTAGGGTCACTAAGCTTGACCCAATCCCCTAATTCCCCATTTGGTCCCTTGGGAAGGTTTGGAGATCTGGGACAACCAATTTTGGTATGTCCCCTCCAAAGTAGTGCTTAATTCGATGACCATTTACCTTAAAGTTTGGCCCGGAGTTTTGGGATAACTCGACGGTGCCATATGGAAAAACATGGGCAATGGTGAATGGTCTGGACCAACGGGATTTCAACTTACCCGAGAACATCTTCAATCTAGAGTTAAAGAGGAGGACTTGATCACCGACGTTGAAAACGCGGTTTTTGATCTTGGCGTCATGGATCCTCTTAGTTTTCTCCTTGTAAATCAAAGAATTCTCATAGAGCATATCACGAAGTTCATTTCGTTCATTGAGTTGACTTTGGCGTGATCACCCGCGATCTCAAGGTCAAAGTTAGCATGCTTCAAGGCCCAGTAGGCTTTGTGCTCGAGCTCAATCGGTAGATGACATGCCTTTTCATACACGAGCTTGTAAGGAGTACACCTGATGGGTGTTTTGTAAGCTGTGGGGAAGGCCCAAAGAGCGTCATCTAATTTGTCCGACCAAGATGCACGGTTCTCGCCCACTGTCCTTTCAAGAATTCGTTTCAAGCCACGATTTGATACCTCAACTTGCCCACTGGTTTGTGGGTGATATACGGTGGAGAGACGATGAGTGACTCCGTATTTAAGCATGACCTTTGCAAACTGGTCATTGCAAAAATGAGTTCCGCGATCACTTATGATAGCACGAGGGGCACCGAATCTGGCGAAGAGAGATTTAAGAAACTTGCAAACAACTCGAGCGTCGTTGGCGGGGAGCGCTTTTGCTTCAACCCATTTTGACAAGTAGTCGACCGCTACGAGTATATATTTGTTCCCTCATAAAGACGGGAATGGCCCCATGAAATCAATCCCCCAAACGTCAAAGATTTCACAAACTTGGATGGAATTTTAAGGCATCTCATCCCTTTGTGAAATTTTTCCTTGTCGTTGGCACGAGTCACAATTTTTAACCAACTCGTGTGCATCTTTGTAAATAGTGGGCCAAAAGAAACCGGCATCAAAGACCTTTTTGGCGGTGAGATTTGCACCGTGATGTCCCCCCGTGGGTCCATTGTGGCAAGCTTCGAAGATGTCGAGATCTTCTTTGCCGTGCACACACCGCAGGATCACTTGATCCGCACATATTTTGAACAAGAAGGGGTCGTCCCAGAAGTAATGTTTGACATCTTTGAAAAACTTGTTTTTCTGCTGGGATGACATTCCCTTGACAATGAAATTCCCCGCATGGTAGTTTGCGAAATCTGCAAACCATGGGGTACTATCAACACAAAGAGCAACCGATCCAAGAGTTTCGAGGGGAAATGTTTTCGTGATTTCCTTGTTCTCGAATTTATCTTGATGAGGGTTCTCAAGTCTGGAAAGATGATCGGCGGCCAGATTTTCTGCTCCTTTCTTGTCTCGAATGATAACATCGAATTCTTGGAGCAAAAGGATCCACCGCATTAGTCTTGGCTTAGCATCCTTCTTAGCGAAGAGATACTTTATAGCAGAATGGTCAGTATACACTATGCTCTTGGACAAAACGAGATATGACTGAAACTTCTTAAAAGCATACACTACGGCAAGCAATTCTTTTTTGGTCATAGTGTAGTGTGCTTGAGCTTCGGTCATTGTTTTGCTGGCATAGTGAATTGGTTGGAAATGCTTATTTTTTTGTTGCCCTAGGACTGCCCCAATTGCAAAGTCGCTTGCATCACACATGAGTTCGAAGGGCAAGTCCCAGTCGGGAGCAATCAAAATTGGATCCTCGGTCAATTTTCTTTTAAGTGTATTTAAGGATTCGATACACTCTTTTGAAAAGAAAATTGGAGTCTCTTTTTCGAGCAGGTGGGTCATTGGACGGGCTATTTTTTAGAACTCTTGTATGAAACGTCGGTAAAAACCGGCATGCCCAAGAAAACTACGAACACCCTTGACGGTGGTGGGATCAGGTAATTTAGCAATCACGTCGACTTTGGCTTTATCAACCTCAATCCGTATCTTGAATCTGTGGCCGAGGACAATCTCCTCCTTGACCATGAAATGAACTTTTTCACCAATTTAAGACTAAGATTGTGTCTTCGCACCTTTTGAAGCATCTATCCAAACGAGAGAGCAATTTCGAATAAAATCCCAAAGACCAAAAATCGTCCATAAAGACTCCATCATATTTTTGACCAAGTCATGAAAGATAGCAAACAGACACCCTTTGGAACGTGCCCTGGTGCATTAGCATAATCCCATGGCCTAAGTTCAGAGGTTCGACGAATAGGCGAACGTTCCGTAAGGACACGTGAATGTTGTCTTTTCTTGATCTTTAAGATTGATGGGAATTTGAAAGTAACCCGAGAAACCATCGAGAAAACAATAGTAATTGGTTCCCACTAATCTCTCGAGCATTTGATCCATAAAGGGAAGTGGAAAATGGTCTTTACGGGTGACTTCATTTAACTTACGGTAGTCAATGCACACACGCCACCCTGTAACCAATCGAGTCGGGATCAATTCATTTTCATCATTTGCAACAACGGTAAAACCACCCTTTTTCATTACGCAATGTATGGGGCTTACCCAAGGACTATCCGAGATCGGGTAAATTAATCCGGCATCAAGAAGTTTTTCAACCTCCTTTTTGATGACATCGTGGATCTTTGGATTCACCCGTCTTTGGTGTTGGACCTCTGGTTTGTAGTCATCTTCCATAAGAATCTTGCGAGTACAAAATTCCGGGTTAATACCCTTTATGTCGGAGAGTTTCCAAGCGATGGCTCGCTTGCGTGACTTCAAAACCTTTATGAGAGTGTCTTTCTCCTCGATACTCAAGTCTTTAGCAATTATGACGGGCAACTTGTCGTCACCCTCCAAAAATGCATATTCGAGATGAGGAGGTAAGTCCTTGTGTTCGACCTTGGGAGGTTCATCAATTGAAGATTTAGCTTCACAAAGGTTTTTTTTCTTTTTTTTTTAAGTCCTTTTTTTCGAATTTCTGGCAAATAATTTCCTTGGTTGGGAGGGGGTGGTGAAGGATCACTAGTAATAATTGCTTCAAGAAGAAGAATATCCCCCTCCGAGTCATAGTAAGAGTCATCAACTTCCGGTGAAGTTGGATCATCTTCAAGAGCGAGGAAAGCATCGGCTTCCTCAAGAAGAAGAAAATCACTATCCCCGAAGGGAGTGAGAGTCGGAGAAGAGGGTAAAATTGACCGGGTGTAGTAAGGAGTGGGGATTGCTACTCCGCGAACAAATAGAGAAACAAAAGAACTTCTTGAGAATACTCCTCACAAGCCATTTCAATGACGTCGATTCGATTCGCTGTAATATCATCGTAATTAGAGGAGTACCTAGAAGTTTGATCAAGATTGAATGTTACAGCTTCTTTTCCAACACGAAGTGTTAGTTCTCTTTTATAAACATCAATCAAGGCACATCCGGTCTTTAAGAAGGATCTCCCGAGAATTAGAGGAACTCGGGGATCGGCATCAAAGTCAAAGACTACGAAGTCGGCCGGAAAATAGAACTTTCCTACTTTTACGTAGACATCTTCGGCGATACCGATTGGTTGAGTGATCGAACGGTCCGCTAATTCAAGAGTCATACAAGTAGGAGTGAGTTCAGGAAGAGAAATTCTTTTCCACACGGATAATGACATGAGATTTATGATAGCGCCAAGATCGGCCAAGATTGGCCAAGGCTAAGCACTCATCCATTCTGGGAAAATCACATGGTATGAGAAATTTGTCGGGGTCTTCAAGTTTTTTGGGTAACTTGTTGAGGATGACCGCCGAGCAATGCTCATTCAACGGAGTTCTAGCCATTTCACTTAATTTTTCTTTGTTTCCAATCAAGGCTTTAAGAGTCGAGGCAAATTTAGGCATAAGAATCAAAGCATCCATTAAGCTAATTTTGAAACTCAAATCTTTAAAGATTTCGTAGAATTTCTCAATTTGGTCGTTAGCTTTTTCACGACGCCTTTCATCATTACGCCTTGAAGGATACGGAATTGTTGGTTTCAAGTTAGGCACGGGAGCAACAACGGGCTCAGAATTTGGTACATGAGTTTGATCTTGGACAACCGGAGGTTGGACGTCTTTGGTACTTCCGTTATTAGTAGGAGGCACTGTGTCCTTTGTCACCTCGGTTTCACGTTCCACTACTTTAGGAGAAGAAGAAGTAGTCGGAATCGTGGGTCCTTGATAAGCAACACCGCTTCGGGTAGTAATACCCTTCAAGTCTTCCTTTGGGTTAGTAACGGTGTTACTCGGGAGAGAACCCGTACCCGAAGATGAAGCGGTATTGGCATTCACGAATTTGGAAAGCATGTCCGTTAAATTGGTCATTTGATTTTGCAAGTTTTGATTTTGGTCTTGCATGTTTCTCATGACCGCATCATTGGCTTTGACGTAGCTTTCAAAATCGGTCTTTGTCACACCTTGTGTTTGAGGAGCCGGAGCTTGGTAAGGTGGAGCTTGGTGAACTGGAGGTTGATTTACCGGGGGTTGATAAATTTGTCTTTGGTTGTAATTGTTTCCCCGATTTTGGTTGAAATTATTTCCTTGGTTGTAACGGTTTTGATTAGTTCCTTGATTGTTTTGATTGTTTTGAACGGGAGGAAAACCGGGAGGTCAAATTTGATTAGCAATCGGGGCTCGATAACCGGTATTTCCTGGGTTGTAGTTAGTTGCGGCGGCTTGAGAGACGTACTCTTGAATATTGTCACGATAAACGTTGCCATTGGTGGCGGGACAATTTCGGTACGAATGAGCACCACCACAAGTAACACAACTTTCCTCGACCGCTTTCACGGGAGTGGGAGCTTGGGATTTCTTATCAAGAAGTAAAGCTTTCACCATATCTTTCAATTCGATAACATCGGGAGAAATTCCGGGGGTAGAAGTGCTCGAACTCACTTTTGCAACAACCGGTTTGTTACGTGAATTATGAACTTTGGATTTGCTTTCAATGATTCTTAGGCAATCACGAGGCATTTTATCCAAAAAGTTACCACCCGCGGCGGAATTTAACGAATCTTGATCATTAGAGTTCAAGGCATTGTAGAATGTATCGAGTTGATGCAATTCTGAAAATCCATGATGTGGACATGCCCGAAGAAGATCGTTGAATCGGTCCCATGCCTCATAAAACGTCTCATCAAATCTTTGTTGAAATCTCGTGATTTCATTTCGAAGATTTGTTGTTTTAGAAGGAGGGAAAAATTTGTTGATGAATTTCGAAACAAGATCATCCCATGTTAGAATCGATCGAGGGGGTTCTTTCTCAAGCCAAATCCGGGCGGCCCCCTCGAGGGAAAATGGGAAAAGCATAAGCTTTACCGACGTACTCGGGACGTTCGGGAACTTCATCGTAGAAGTGATCTTGTTGAAATAACGGATGTGAGCATGAGGGTCTTCTTTGTCATGTCCAAAGAATTGCTTGTTTTGAACGAGGGTAAGCAAACCGTGCTTAAGCTCAAAGTTGTCCGCGGTGATTTCGGGCACAACGATGGCATCCTCGTAACCCTCGGTGGGTGCTTCGAGCAATTGAGCCATAGTACGATTATCGTCCATCGTAACTACGGGAGGAGCTGGATTTTCAATTGGTTCTTCAAGATTAAATGGTTCAACAAAAGCCGGTGGGGCTTGTTGTTGTTGACGGTTAAGATTACGGGATTGAGAACGAGTGCGCATGCACTAAAATATAAAAAGAAAATTTACACTAATTTTTTTTGTTCTTTTTGGTTTATCAAAAATGAATTCACAATTTATTTTAATAACAGACAATGAAATAAGACAACTTAATCCTAATCAACAAGCTTCTCAGTAACTCTTTGAAAAGAAAAACGCACAAAGTGAGTCGGAGGAAATAGGAAACGCGAAGCAATTTAATAACTTTTTCTGTTAGGTCGTAGTTCCCTAGGAACAACCCGCCTTATACCCTCTTGAGTTTTGTTTATCTTTTTAAAAGTTGAACCGTATCCTCGCAAGTGACACAAAAGGTAAGTTTTTGATTCTTTGGATCTGGAATTTTTTTTTCTTGATTTTTTTGGTTTTTATATATATAAATATACTAATAAAAGAAAATAAAAAATATTTTTGTATTTTTGTATTTTTGTAAAGAAAATAACTCTACAAGGAAGGATCTTCAAAGCACTAATTGTCAAACATCGAAACGACAAACGCTTTTACACTCCTCCCCGGAAACGGCGCCAAAAATTAATTAATGTTGAAACTAACCTTTAAAATATATAAATAAATATATAATACTTATAAATATATAATAAGGATAATTATCAAGAAAATCAATGAAACCGGGAGTAGTATATGATATTCCCGGGTCATTTATCCCCCGCGATGAGTGAATTGGAAAGTCGAGAGTTGGATTGACATTTTAAGGTTGAATGAAACAAGATTTGGATTGGATTTCTAAATCTATGGGAAAAATAACGCAATCTATGCTAAAAATGAGAAAAACACACAAAATTATGCTAAAAACGATAACGGGAATCTAAAAATGACACTTAAAAACCCTAATTTCTAAAAGAATTAACCTAAAATGATTTTTTCACTTTTAATAGACTCTATTTAACTAAAAAGTAAGATTAAAGAAAACTAGAACGAAAACGGAGTTGATTTGAGCTTTAAAACACAAAAAAGTGAACGGGAACGAATCCCGTTCTTTAAAAAATAAAATTTTGCAAAAACAACCCTACGAGAGCAAAACTAATTTTTCTAGGTGAAATATGATAAAAGCAAATTTTCTAAAAAAGAATTTTTTTATTTATTTTTTATTAATTTTTAATAATTAAAAACAGTTTTAAAGAAAATAAATGATAAAAAATAGTAAACAAAATAGGAAAAATACAAAAAAGTAGTTTAAAGTGTACTGGATTCAGGAAAAATAAAAGCTAGAAAATTGGGCTTATAAATAAGCCAAAATAAGCTGAAACAGCTTATAAAGCTAAAAAGAAAAGGTGACAATAAATAATTAATTGTGCAAGAAGTGGATGGATGAGCTATTGTAGCAAAGTGGTTAGTGTGTGTTTGTGGTGTGTCGTGTGTGCAAAGGGGGAGGTCCAGGGTTCGAGCCTGGGCCTCTCTCTTTTTATAAAAGCTTTTTTTTCTTTTTCTTTTTTTTAAAAAAAACTTATAAAACATGGAAAAATAAGCAAGTTTAAAAAAAACAAAAAATTTTGTAACTTAAAAATAAGCAGAGAAATAAGCAATAGAAAACTAGACAGAATGCTACCCTTTTTTTTACTAAGGTCTAATGCTAACTGTTAGCTAGATTTTAACACAAATAAACAAGCAAATAAGCTAAAATTCTAAAGCCTTAAACCTAATAAGCAGCTAAATACCTAAATTAAGCAAAACTAACTAACCAAAAGCACAAATAAGCAAAGAAATGGGCAGATTATGGCAAATTTACTCTAGGCTTAAAGGCAAAAAAGCAAAACAGATTGCCTTTTTTATGAACAAATAAGCAAGGGTGAAAGTGAAATAAGCTAGGACAGAAATGCACTAATACCTAATAAGCATAAGCATACAGAAATAAGCAAAAAAAATATAAAGCAGGTAAGCACAAAAGCTAGAAAATTTCAAATAATCCCAAGGGCCAAAACTGCAGGCCAAACAGCCCTTATGGTCACTTTTGGCTTAAAAATAAGCCACTTAGAGGGGTCCTTAGGCTTAAAAGCTTATATGGGCTTAAAGCTCAGCTTATGAGCTATCTAAAAAAGCAAAAAGATAAAACTTTGGAAATCAAATAAGCAGCTAAAATGGCTAATGAAAATGGTTGTTTGCACCAGGGCAATTTTACAAAGAAAAAGGGACAATAAGCTAGCTTAAAAATAAGTTACAAAATAAGCTCAAAACTTAAAACAAGGGTAAAACAGATGAAGTGTATCTTCTAATGAGCTTATATTCAAAAAGTTAAAAGCTAAAAACAATTTTTAATGACTGAAAAATGACAATAAAAAAGGGCTGTTTGACCATGAAATATACTTAACTAGTTTTGACAGAAATTAAAAATAACAAAGGTAAACTTAAAAGACTCTACACTGATGCATTAGACACTAAAAAAAAGATACTAAACAAGACTATTAAAAACAGTTTTGAAAGCTTAATCTAATAAGCTATTGGTGACTGTTTTATCACCACAATTTCAAGAGGGCTTATAAAAAAACTTAAAAACCACTTTTATACTTAAAATTTTTGTAAAACAGATTGAAAATGACAAAAAAATGCTTGTTTAAATTTGGCCTAGTGACCCAAAGGCTTTTATACTCAAACTGACCCACTTTGGGTCCTTATGCCGAACACCCCTTAAAGGTTTCTAATATCTTAAAAGTGGTTTTTAGACTGATTAAAAGGGTTTTAAGCAAAGGGTTTGAAAAACAGTTGACAAGTAAATTAAGATAAGCAAAAGTAAGCAAAAAGCACACCAAATAAGCACTTAAATGAGCACTTAAGAAATAAGCCGTTTAGAGGCAAAATGGTCAGTTTTGAGGCAGTTTAATCAAAAACTCAAACAAAGGACAAAATAAGCAACAATAAATGACAATAAATGACAATAAGCATAAAAACACATAAACAAGCAAGGATAAGCACAAAATAAGCAGGAATAAGCAAATCTACAGTAAATAAGAAAAAAAAAAGAGACTTACAACACCTTTGCTCAAAACAGGGCTTATAAAAAGATTCTACAAGCTCTAGCTTGTCAAAGACAAGCTAGTGGGGGTCCATAAGCACTTCCATTGTTTGCTTATCATCCAATATTTTGCTGAGGTAATTTTGAGGAGTGATTTTTTTGTGTTTTTCTTAACAGATTTTATATCTAAGTAAATTTTTTTATATTGAAACAGGTTACAAAAGAGCTATTTAAGAGCTTATATGAGCTTTTAGAACATAAGTTAACACAATAACTCAAAGCTTAACTAAGAAAAACTTCAAATCTTCATTAATGCTAAAACAGTTTACAATACTTAGAATTTAAAAGACAATAACTTAAAATGATTTTAAAAACACACTAGGTTAAAACTAAAACTAACTCACTGGTGCCTCAAAGGATACAAAGAACTATTTATAGAATCGACTTAGGTCTTGGCTTCTTTACTCTTTTGTCCTATTCTTCATGTGTTTCTTTGCTGAGGCAGAACCAATGTGTTTTTGTTATGTGAGTGAGAATATAAGCCAATCTTGACCCTTAAATCACTTTGAAGCCCAATCAAAATGATCCTAGCTTTCAATTCGATTGTCCAATGACACAACTAGGGAAATCGAAATGAAAACCCTAGAAAATGTTGTTGAGGATGAAACATTAGAGATTGACAAAATAGTCAATATTAAGGAATCTAGGAACCATACCTTAGAAAATGTTATAGGAAACGTTAACCAAAGAACCCTTAGATCACAAGCCCAGAACCAAAGTAACTTATACTATTTTATATCAACTATAGAACCTAAGAATGTGAATGAAGCCTTAGAAGATGAAAGTTGGATGTTGCAATGCAAGAAAATTAAATCCATTTCATGCTTAACGACGTTTGGGAGTTAGTTCCACAACCTAAGAATATGACAATTATAAGAACTAAGTGGGTGTTTAGAAATAAGTTAGACAAGAACGGTATTGTTTCACGAAATAAGGCAAGGTTAGTTGCTCAAGGCTATAACGAACAAGAGGGCATCAATTATGATGAAACGGTATGCCCCGGTTATAGACTTGACTTCTATTAGGTTATTATTAGCCTATGCTTTGAACCTCAGATTTTATATTTTTCAAATGGATGTAAAAAAGTTGCATCCTGAACGGTTTTTAGCAATGGAGGGAGGTAGACGTGGCACAACTCGGGATTCATTGATTTCGAAAAACCGATCATGTTATAAATTAAAGAAAGTTTTATTGGTCTTAAACAAGCATCCAAGCTTGGTATGATTAGATTAAAAGCTTTTCTATGAAACATGATATAAAATGGAATTGGTAGGATAACGCTCTTTTTACTTAAGAAGAAAAGTTTTAAATTCTCATTGTTCAATTTTGTCGATGGACATTATATTCGGTTTCGACTTAAGACATGTGTGAGAATTTGCCAAAAAATCATGCATGATTGAGTTCGAGAATGTGCATGATGGTGAACTTAACTTCTTCCTTGGATTACAATTTAATCAAATGGAAGACGATATTTTCTTTTTAAAAAAAATAATTCGCAAATCCTTATAGTATATTAAAGAATTGACTTAAAGAATTTGGTCTAGAAGATTCTAAACCATTGAAAACCCCTAAATGTCCTATGATACTAAACTCAGGAAAGATGAAGATATGGGTCTGGTAGATAGACCAAGCTTATCGAGGCATGATTAGGTAGTTTTATTGTATACCTAATGGCAAGTAGGCCCGTTATCTGGTTTAATGTCTGCCTTTGTGTGCGCCTTTAAGTGGCTCCCAAACACTTCTCATCCTTGAAGCGGTTAAAACGGTATCTTATTGATACATTAAGGCACTATGCACTTAGGATTATGGTATTCCTAAGGGGACCGGCCATAGAAACATAGTATATGCCGATATTGATTGCGAGTGATTATGTGGACCGAAATGCACCAGCGATTTTGTTAGTTCGTGGGATGTTTGTTCTGACATCTTGATTCTCGATAGGGAAACAAATAGCTCTTGCTATTATCCAAACTCCAAAGGAATATAAGTGCCAATAAGGCATGTCAACATAAGCTCTATGAATGAAACAAGCTTCCTCATCGTTTACGACATATGACGCAACGAAGTTCCCTTCATGTGCGACAAACATAGGCGGATTGACCTTTGCAAAATCCGTGTGTAACATTCCTTAATTACAAACTACAACGAAATACGTCACCACATTTTTCATGATAATGTCCTGAACAGAAAAGGGATCATATTCTCATCGAAAAAGTGTCGTCCTTCGACTTCCTTACTTAACCCCTTAAACGTGAATCGTGTTTCTATCTACGTCTTGTTTTGAATGGATGGAAACATACATTCCTTAAACCTTTGTGTACGCTTCTCCTTCTTCTAGTTTGATTCTAGTCCGGGTTCCACTCTGCTTTTTTTTTATTATATGTTTATCTCTGTTAATTTTGTGTCGTAACAACTTGCATACTTCATCTGAAGTACTTCAAGCATTTTTAATTCGCGAAATGCAAATTAAAATGTCACTCCTCTTTGTTAAATTTTCATCAAAAACTCAAATAAAAAACCCTTTACTAAGGGTGGCCCGCATATAGGCGCCCCCCCAATATATTTGGGACCGCCAGGAGATATGGGACCGCCATCAGCAGACCATAATATGCAACACTCAAACAATTTTTTTCAAAACACAAAAACAAACACTCCTTTATCTGCTTCCATTGACGAACACGCACAAAAACCCACCAAAACTTAAATCCAACCATTAAAACATTAATTGAAGATCAAATCAACACTAATAAGCAATCCTAACATCACAAAGATCATCAATTGTAAGTCATTTCTTCTATTTTCTTTCAATTTAAGTCTAGGTTTCATTATGAACACAAAAATTAAAATTGGGGATTTTTTATTTTTCTTTTAATTTTGTACAATTAAGACTACTAGGATACAATGTACAACAAATATGCTTCCCGTAGACATAGAATTTGCATATATTATTAAGATTAAACGAAAAATTGATTTTGAACCAAAAACCCCAAATTTATTTCAAATCCACTCACGTTAAGAACATAATAAAAATTGTTGTTATGCATTGTTAATCCAATCCAAAAACATTTTCAAACACATGCATAATGATCTCATGAACAAATTTCGAGATACATAATTCATATGTATTTTTCAACTTGTTTGGTTAAGCAAAATCAAACTAAGGTGCGTTTGGGTAAAACTCTTAGGATTTTATATTGTAGGTCGTCTGAGTTTATTCGTTACTCCTACATTTGTTGCTATAGCACACACTAGGCATGAACGCAAAACTTCAATAAACGATAAGAATTAAAAATATGATAGTGTTGTCTTATTTTAGGTAACAAGCCTCGAGAAAAACCAGACAAACAGTTTTTCCAAAACATAATCCTTTTCAAACTTTACCTTTTGCACTCAAACATGTACTCACCTTTTCTTCTACCATCATTCATGTTCAATGATTGTATTGCATCTTAACATATACTCCTTTTAACTTTGCCTACTTTCTAACCAAACGAGTTAAAAAGATTAAAAATCAACCGAATTCTCCAATGCCATATGGAATGATTCTAAATTGTCTATATGAACATATCATCAAAATTAATCCTCATCTAGAAAAATCGAAATACAAATCATACTGGCCATCCATGAAACCTTGGGTTCATCCTACTCATCTCAAATCAATTAACTACATATCCTCTGAAGAAATTTCAAGCGTTGACTCAAATGATGGTTGAAATATTCCTCTAGAATTATTGCTAGGGATACGTACTATTATTATTACTATGTAATACTATCTTAACCTCTATCATGGATAATCAAGTACGTGTATAATGTGTCTACATTATTATTTCATGCTTGCTATGCGACATTTAATAAACCTTTAAGTCATTTATATGCTTAAACTTGGCTACATTACATGATTTCTCTTATCCTTTAAATATATTATGTGATTCTTGAAGTGATGGAAATGTCATAATTGCTCTTCTAATTCTTACTAAACCACTCAAAAAAAGGATTAAACTTTATGAAATTTCGTGAATCTCCAGAAAAAAGTTCCCTTAAATGTTTGGCGGCTCCCTAATATATATGGGATCGCCACCAATATAAGGGACCGCCATCAGGAGAAACATGAAATACTCTTGCCCCCTCCTTGTCTGCAACTTTGACCCTATTCTTCCTAGGTCTAGCTGTCCTTTCCCTTCTAAACTAAACACTCATTAGAACTCTCTTCCAACAAAACCATGCCTTTTCCAAAATTCTTCTTTTTAACTCATTCTTTTTCATCTCAAAATCACCATCTTTCTCTTCATAAACATTGCTCTCAAAGTTTCAAATGTTATCTTCTAACTAATATCATCGTGACTACTTATGAAATAACACAAAAAGAAACAATTTCTTGAAACCTTGGAATCAAAGTCACTATCTTCCACCTTCTCCTCCCCAAATAGGACTCTAAACCTACTTCTATATACAATAAACCTTCTTTATCTTCCTCACATCCTCTATCTCAGGCATACTCACATACCTAAATCTCTACTAACTCTCTAATCTTTGATGACATCTTTGCCTCCTTCTCATAATTTATCTATCCTCCATCCCTCTTTCTTACCTCCACAAATCTACTTAAATCATAGTGCAAGAAACACATTTGCTTAAACTTCCTTACAACCTTTCAAATCTTCTGATTAGCAACATTTCAAACATGCTATTGAGTTAACTTAATTTTTTTCACTCCCTCTTACCATTAATTATCTCCTTGTCTAGACCAAGTCAATTTTCATTCGGACTTTTGTCACTGTTGCTTGGTGTAAAATCTTCAATATCTTAAGAGTGACCTTTAACCGAATCAAATCTTCTCATCATTTGGCCCTCAACCACTTTTCCATTTTTTTGTTTTTTTCATCCATCTCAATCTACCAATTCTCCTTAAATTTCTCCTAAACTTCAAGGAATAATCTATAGTTTCTCTATTAGATGCTTTAATTGGTTTTCTTCATTTATTGTCCTATATGGCTTATATACGCTCTTCTTAGAATTTGGAAATGTAACTTATTTATAGTTTCCATAAGTGTAGTTATAGTATTAGAGATATTAGCATTGCTATGTTGGCTTGCACTTGTACTTCTAACCTTGTTTTGTAGCAAACAAATTATCGTAAGATCGATCCCTTGGTGCCGAACGAGGGGGAGCATACATCAAGGGGGAGTCTTTAATTCGGTCGATTTCTTTCTCTTACTTCAATTCGACGATCAACCTTTTTGATTTGACAAAAGGGGGAGAATGGAATTAAACTCATTAGTAATTTATAAACTTAATTTTTATACTAAATGAGTTTATATTTTGTCATCATCAAAAGGGGGAGATTTGTTTAATACATATACATGTCTAAAAACGTTTATTTATATTTTTTCAGATCTGTCGATGTTTTGATAATAACATAAATGTAAAAACGTTTACGATAAAATAAACGTTTATAATTACTAATCCGTAAAATTCTTTTTCTAAGATTAATCAATTAAGGTAAGGATAACAAATCATTAAACATGATTAGTGATCGCCAAAATATTTTTTCTTAAACCTTACATTTTTACAAAAGTATTTTTTATAAAAAATATTAAAAACAATATTCTATTTATAAAGAAATGTATTATTAAATAATAAATATGAAATCAGATTTTCCCCCCAAAATGGAAAGGTTCTAAAACAGATAAACTCTTCCCACAAAAAGCAAAAAGAGGTGCGTGTCTACGGCGGTCCACCTAATATATTTGGGTCGCTGCACAACGGGGGACCTCGCCGCATAGCAACTAGGCTATTTTTGGGTCCTATAAATAGCGGCCTACCCCATCTGAAAATCAAGACTCTCTTGCCATGAATTTTCTCAGAATACTATTTTCTCTCTCATTCTTTTCTTTCTAAAAAATCATATCTTATCAATAACATACCTTGATCTTCTTTCAAGTGATTAATTCTTTCTTCCTCTCTTCTTTTTCTAATCAAGTGCAAGAGAAGAACAATCGTATTCTTCTACATACGAATCGTTATTAAGTGATCTCCTTCTTCCTCCTCGAGATCACAAGTCTTCATTATATTAACTTTGTGTTGTTGTGTAAATTGGATTGTGTGTGGTCTAATTTTGTAAATTGTATATTTGTGATTTAAATTTTGTTTCAATCCTAGACTATATATCTTGTGAGTGTCTAAAGACTTAGTGAAGACTCGACATCTAGCTTAGTGTCGGAAAAGAAAGTAAGCGACGTGTAAACGGTTTTCTCCGCCTAAAGGGAGCTTGTTGACATAGTGAAATCTCGAGTGGAGTACTCGGGGAGTGGAGTAGGAACGAAGAGGTGCTTCGTAGCCGAACCACTATAAATCTTGGTGTCTTGGTTTGATCGTTTCTTTCTCTATCTCTCTATATTGTTATTGTTTACTTAGTTCATTACATTAGATATTTTAGTTGTGATTCATATTGTTGATTGATTGACATACAACTCGAATCAAAGCATTTTATAAGCAAGAAGGTGATGATTTACTCTCAGGATCTCTGGAAACCAACCTTTATACATTGTCAATGGGGGATATGATGGTGTCTTCTCCAATTTGTCTCTTGTCCAAAGCCTCAAAGACCAAATCCTGATTATGGCATCGACGATTGTCGCATTTGAACTTTGGTGCTATGAATCATTTGGCTAAAAATGGTCTCGTACGATGTCTTCCGAAATTGAAATTTGAAAAAGATCATTTGTGTTCAGCATGTACTATGGGCAAAAGAAAGAAACAATCACATAAACCTAAATCTGACGACACCTATAAGGAAAAACAATATCTTTTGCACATGGATCTTTGTGGGCCTATGCGTGTGGCAAGTATAAATGAGAAAAAGTACATCCTCGTCATTATGGATGATTACTCTCGGTTTACATGGGTGAATTTTCTAGCATCAAAAGATGAAGCTCCTGATTTCATAATCAAGTCTGAAGATGATACAAGTTAGATTGAATACGCTTGTCAGGAATATTCGTACAGATAATGGAACTGATTTTTTCAATCAAACTCTGCGTAGCTATTATTAGAGTGTTGGTATCTCTCATGAAACATCGGTTGTGCGATCTCCACAACAAAATGGTGTCGTTGAAAGGTGAAATCATACTCTTGTTGAAGCCGCTTGAACAATGTTAATCTACGCAAAAGCTCTTTTATTTCTATGGGCCGAGGCAGTCGCTACCGCATGTTACACCCAAAACCGATTCATTATACGGCAACGCCATGGAAAAACTCCTTATGAGCTTTTACATGACAGAAAACCCAATATATCTTACCTTTATGTCTTTGGTGCACTTTTCAATCCAAACAATGATAGTTTGGATTTGGGCAAACTTCAAGCTAAAGCTGATATAGGTATTTTCATTAGATATCCACCTAAAAAAAGCTTACCGTATCTACAACCGACGTACCCAAAAAATCATTGAAACCATCCATGTCGATTTTGATGAGCTGAAGGCAATGGCTTCTAAACAACTCAGTTCAGGACCCGGGCTTCAATCTATAACTCCTGCAACATCCAGTTCAGGACTCGTTCCAAACCCTATTCCTTAACAACCTTGTATTCCACCACTAAGAGATGATTGGGATTGTTTGTTCTAACCTATGTTTGATGAATACTTCAATCCTCCAACTATTGTTGTCTCTCCAGTTCCAGTCGCTAAGGCACCAAGAGCTGTTGATTTAGCTGATTCACTTGTGTCTACGTCAGCTGATCAAGATGCTCCATCAACAAGTATCCCATTAACATAAGAACAAGAACATTCTCTAATTATTTCTCGAGGTTTTAAAGAATCATCAAAAATGCCACATTTTCATGATGATCCACTTCACGAAAATCTTCATGAAGACTCGACTTCTTAAGGATCGTCATCTAATATGAGACCAATCCACACTCCATTCGAATCACTTGGTAGATGGACTAAGGATCATCCTACAGAAAATGTAATCGGAGATCGTTCTCGTTTTGTCTCCACCAGAAAGCAACTACAAACTGATGCCATGTGGTGTTATTTTGATGCCTTCCTAACTTCAGTCGAACCAAAGAACTTCAAATAAGCAATGACCGAACCGTCATGGATCGATGCAATGCAAGAAGAAATTTATTAATTTGATAGACTACAAGTTTAGGAATTAGTGTCGTGTCCAGACAATGTCATGTTGATCAAACTTAAATGGATTTACATGGTCAAGACTGACGAATTTGGAGGTGTACTAAAGAATAAGGCAAGACTAGTTACTCAGGGATTCAGGCAAGAGGAGGGTATCAATTTTGAGGAATCATTTGCACCGGTTGCTAGAATAGAGGCCATCCGTATCTTCGTAGCTAATGCAGCCAACAAGAATATGACGATTTTCCAAATGGACTTCAAAACGGCTTTCTTAAATGGCGAGCTTAAAGAAAATGTCTACGTTTTTCAACCCAAAGGATTTGTTGATTAGGACAACCCATCGCATGTGTACAAGCTTAAAAATTCTCTCTACGGTCTCAAACAAGCACTACGTGCATGGTACGACATGCTGTTAAGTTTTCTCATTTCATAATATTTCTCTAAAGGTGCAGTGGATCCAACACTCTTTACACGGAAAGTAGGACACGACGTATTACTGGTACAAATTTATGTTGACGATATAATATTTGCATCCACTAATACTGCTATGTGTAATGCGTTTGCTAATCTCATGACCACTAAGTTCAAGATGTCGATGATGGGGCAGATCTCATTTTTTTAGGATTACAAATATCTCAAAGTCCCAAAGGCATCTTTCTAAACCAGTCAAAATATGCTTCTGAAATAATTAAAAAATATGGTTTGCTGACTAGTGATTCTGTAGACACACCTATGGTAGAAAAGAGTAAACTGGATGAAGATCTACAGGGGAAACCAGTTGATGCTACACTTTACCGTGGCATGATTGGATCCCTCATGTATCTGACATCCAGTAGACCCGACCTTATTTATGCAGTCTGCTTATGTGCCCGGTATCAGGCAAAGCCTACCGAAAAGCACTTAAATGCGGTTAAACGGATCTTTCGATACCTAAAGGGAACCATTAACATGGGTCTCTGGTACTCGAAGGATACCGGTATGTCTCTAACAGCATATGCAGATGCAGATCACGCGGGGTGTCAGGACACTAGACGCAGTACATCAGGAAGCGCTCAATTCTTAGGTGATAAACTTGTTAGCTGGTCTTCCAAGAAGCAAAAGAGCACTGCGATCTCGAGTACAGAGGCAGAATATATTGCCTTATCTGGGTGTTGTGCTCAAATCCTATGGATGCGTTCACAGCTAACAGATTATGGTTTTCAATTCAATAAGATTCCTCTGTACTGCGACAACAAAAGTGTGATTGCTCTATGCTGCAACAACGTTCAACACTCAAGAGCCAAGCACATCGATGTACGCTACCATTTTATAAAGGAGCAGGTGGAGAATGGAATAGTGGAACTCTACTTTGTTCGGACAGAATATCAACTGGCTGACATCTTTACCAAACCCTTGCCAAGAGAAAGATTCAATTTCTTGATCGAGAAGCTAGGTATGAGAAGCATGTCTCCGGAAACGCCAAAACGTCTGACAGAGAAAGAGGACAAGTAAAGGTGGTTACTCGCGGTATATCATGTATCATATGTATATAAGAAAACATAAAAACACAAAAATATTTTATCTTATATAAATTTTTCAAAAAGATCATAAAAAATTAAAAAATCAGAAAAATATAAAAATATGTATCACTGGCATGTCTTCGGAAAATCGATAACATTTATGGCCTTAGAAATGTCATTTAATAATGATACGAGGCTATAAATGAAGTTCGAGCAGAAGTTCAAAAGCTTTTAAAACATGCCAAAAATGGCTTGTTATTATTTCAGATAGCAACCCAGTCATCATCTTAAAGGCAAGTATTTCAAAAAGAAAACTTGACCTCTCAACAAAAATTTATTCTCGGGCATGGTATACTTTATGACCATGCAAAGGCTTCTGTTCACTTTGCAACCTAACCCGTGCTTTCTTTATCCATAAGTGTACGTGTTAGTGCGCTTATGTGTCAAAATAAGAGAAATCTTATTTTTCATGGTGTTGATTTTTCAAAAATAAAATAATCATCCTAGTAATTCATTAGAAATCAAATTTTCAAGGCATTTGACCACTCAAACAACGATTACAGCTCTTTAAATAGAAAACGGGTCATTGTTTGAGGGGGAGAGAATGTCAAATAATTTCTTCTTCATAAAATCAGTTTGTAATAATAAAAAAGGTTTTAAACAATAACGGGTTAACAATTAAAGAGGAGTTAATTAAGTTTAGCTTACTTATGCCTTAAATGTTATGTGTTTATGCCTTTAGGGAGAAAATAGCAATAATAAGTAGCTAAGCATCATAGTGTAAACTCTAGGGACTAATTGTGCCATTTGTGAAACTATAGAATGCCTTAGTAATCTTATTAAGAAAATTAGAATGGATTTAATAGTTTAGGGGGCATTTGTGCCAAACTCACAAAGTTTCAACACAAACACCCGCTTTCCCTCTCTCTCTCTCTCTCTCTCGTCACTGTTAACACAAACATACTTAAAAATTTCTTTTCCCTCCTCACCCCAAAATTGTCATACTCAAGAACTCAAGAATCAGACCATTTCAAGCTATAAGGTAAACTTCAAAAGTGTTCCTCTACATCTACACATCCTATCTATAAAAGGAATTTGGTTTTAATTCGTTGGTTAGCTCGATTTCCTTATAAATGGGTTTAGGGTTCATAAAAATCAAAAGTTGTCCAAATCCAAAATTGATAGAGAGGTTTTGATGCTTAAGGGATGTAGATTACTCGTTTATAGCAGTTTGTTATGAGGATAACAAACAAATAGGATTTGCTTGATTCTTTCTAGCGAAAATTAGGTGTATTGGGAATCACTTGATATATGTGATGGGTTTGCAATTATTTAGCACCAATAACCTTTCTTGTTTGCATTTGAGTGAGAAAATCCAATGCTTGTATGTAAACTTTGTGTGTTTGATTCCAACGAGTGAAACTTTACTCGTTATATGCTTTAAATGAAAATTATGTGGTCAATTCTTGTTATAACTGGTTGGATATGTTCATGTATGTTTGGTTTACATGTTTAGACTGTATAAGTGCAAAAAATGAAAGATTGTATAAATCATGTTTGATAGACGGCGTTTTATACGTTTGGGACTATAGACGGCGATTTATACATGAAATCATAGACAACGATTTATACAGACCAAGATTAGACAAAGATTTATACATCCCATATTAGACGGCGATTTATACATCTCATGATAGACGGCGATTTATACACTGACCATAGATGGCGATTTATACATCTCATGATAGACGGCGATTTATACATCTCATGATAGACGGCGATTTATACAATTCTGTTAGGTGGTGATTTATACATGGTCTAGGCGGTGATTTATACATGTTTTATAAAATTGAATTTTTAAATGTTTTAACTTGATAACTTATTTTTTGGTTAAATTTTTTTATGTCATCTGTATGTTGCTTAATTGATCATGTTTGACAAATTGTTAGCTAGTTGACCTTCCAATTTATGTCATTCGTCCTACACTCTGTCTGAATGCCTGATAATGTGTTAAATCTGTCTTGCTAATGTCTATCTAAGTTAAGCCAAATGAATTAGAATAGATCAATCAGTAATATATGAATTTGGTTGTATATGAGCTGTATTGAACTATTCTTAGCAGAAACATGAATCCAGTTGCTACTCAACAAGTTGCACTCGAAAATTCTTTAGTCGCTCCTGAGAAGAGACTAAAGATTGAAAGATGCAATGCTAGAATTACGTTCAGCAAGCCACAAAGAGAAGAAACATATCAAGTCACTTTGGAAGCTCTCAAGCTATCTCCTTGCTATCCCGCGTTCCTGATCACTGCTGAAGTCCTTGAAATCTACATGAATCAATTTTGGAACACCATCACAAAGATCAGAGATAGAGATGCATACAGTTTCAAGTTAGATAAGAAGAAATGTAGAGTTGATACTAAAGTATTCCGTGAAATTCTCCAGATCTGTCCAATTCTTTCGAACTAAGAACTTGTTGCAATTCCCTCAGAAGAAGAACTGCTTTCATTTATCAAGGAACTTGGTTACTCTGGCAAGTGTAATATGTTATCTGCCATCTACACTGATCAAATGCACCAGCCTTGGAGAACATTTGCAGCTATCATTAACAGGTGCATTTCTGGGAAGAAAACATGACTTCATAGGCTCAGGGAATCATGTGCTCAAATCTTGTGGGGTATGTACAATTAGAAGAATGTTGACTATGTTGCTCTGCTCTGGGAAGACTTTATGTATCAAGCTGACAACATAGAAATAAGTTCAGCACGCAAAGAGCACATGCCCTACCCTAGATTCACCAAAGTTATCATCGATCGCTTCATCTCCAAAGACAAAACCATCTTTATGAGGAACAAAATTAATATCCACACTGTCCGTGATGATTCTCTATTGGGTACTTTGAAGTTTGTGTCTAAAATTGAAGATTCTCATAAGTATGGTGCACTGATTCCTGATGGAATGATTAATCAAGACATCAAAGACTCAAAAGCTTACAAGACTTATTATGATTTTGCTACTGGAAAGGTTAGTCTAAAGAAAGCAAGGAAATTTAAGAAGATTGCTTCACCCTCAAGAAAATTGTCTCCTGTCAAAGAAGCAGAACCTGCCAAGAAGGGTAAAAGAGTTAAGAGACCTGCCAAGAAGTCTACTACTACACCAACCGCTGGTGTTGTCATCAGAGATACTCCTGGTGAGTCTGTATCGAAGAAGAAAGCACAAGCTAAGGCAGTTAGAGGCAAAGGTATTAAGTTTATTTCTGATGTAACATTACTTGAAGCTGCTCAGGTAAAAGAAGCTCTCTAAAAAAGTAAGAAGGATTCTTATATGCTTCATGCAAGTGGCTCAAGTGATGGAGTTAGTTCCCAACCAAAGGTTCCTGATGAGTCCTAAGACAAGACAACTGATACAGATGAAGGAACTGGTACTAAACCAGGGGTGTACCCACATATGAATCCGATAGTGATAACGCGTCGTGGGGAGATAGTAAAGATGAAAGTGATGATATCAATGATGATGACAATGCTAATGATGATGACAGTGGAAATGAAGATGATGATGGTAATGATGCACATGATAGTGAAAGGACTGATTCAGATGATGATGAAGAGAATCCTTCCTTTACTCTAAAAGATTTTGATGAATAAGAACATGATGAAGAGTATGAATCTGATGATGATTATGAAAATGTGTATGAAGAAGAGGATGATGATCTGTATAAGGATGTGGACGTGAGATCGTTAGGAGAAGAGCATGAAAAAGAAAGGGAAGGTGATGCAGAGATGACTGATGCTGATCAGAATGTTTCTCAAGAAAAGTCATATGATCAAGTCGTAGAAGATGCACATGTAACACTCACTTCTTCACAAAAGACTGAAAGCTCAAGACAAAGCTCTTTTGTTTCATCCCACTTTGCTAGTAAAATTCTCATCTTGGATAACGTTCCACCAGTGGTTGATGAAGTTGCTTCTATGATGAATGTCAAGAATCGTTAGGAAGAATCAAGCACTCAAGCACCCTATCTTTTCATTGTGCCTGAGATGGCTATCCTGGAAATTTCTACTGCACATGCTACAACCGCTCCTCTAACTATATCAATGATCACTCCTCTTCCACAACTGACGACACCATCTCTTACACCAACAACTGTTCCAACTACAACATCAATTCCTGTACTTCCTTATTTTACTTCCCTATTTGGGTTCGATCAAAGAGTCTCTACCTTGGAAACGGAGTTGTCTCAACTCAAACAAGTTGACCATTCTGCACAACTCCTCGAATCTGTCAAATCTCAACTTCCAACAATGGTGGATAACCTTCTGAGTTCAAGAAT
The DNA here is from genome assembly GCA_026074375.1 of Tanacetum coccineum. Lineage (NCBI taxonomy): Eukaryota > Viridiplantae > Streptophyta > Magnoliopsida > Asterales > Asteraceae > Tanacetum > Tanacetum coccineum. Next base: position 94,054 of record BQNB010006351.1, read on the forward strand.
TAGATATGCTACTCGAATAGCTCTTCAATCATACACTAAGGAGTTTGAGAAGAAAGCTCCAGAAGAAAGGAAGTTATACATAGATGTTGTTGAGAAATCAGTAAAAGACATTATAAAGGATGAAGTCAAAAGTCTACTGCCTCAGATCCTACCCAAGGAAGTATCAGACTTTGACACTCCTGTGATCCAGGGTACTATCAATGAATCACTTAAGAATGTCATCCTGGCCAAATATTCTTCTCAACCTAAGTCTACATATGAAGCAGCAGCATCACTTACAGAGTTTGAATTGAAGAAGATTCTTCTTGATAAGATAGAGAAAAGTAAATCGTATCAAGCTGCTCCAGAACACAGAGAACTCTATGATGGATTGGTCAAATCTTACAATCTTGACAAAGATCTCTTCTCGTCATATGGAAATGTATATTCCTTAAAGAGAGACCGTGAAGACGAAGACCCTCCAGCTGGATCAAACTAAGGGTTGAAGAAACGGAAGACGAGCAAGGATGTTGAACCACCAAAAGGCTCTAAATCAAAAGAATCTAAGTCAAGCTCATCCAAAAGCTCTAAGCCTCAGCCTAAATCATCTGGTAAGTCTACGCAAGCAGAGGAACCAGTGTTTGAAGCTGCAGACACTAAGATGCAACAGGATCAAAGGAGTGAGTTTGGTCATCCAGTTGATAAACCAGATGGTGAGGCTGCTCTAAAGAGTGACTGGTTCAAGAAACCAAACAAGCCTTCGACTCCTGATCGTGCTTGGAATGATGGAAAGTCTATTGATTTTAGACAGCCTCAAAAATGGATCAGCAACATTGCCAACGCAAGACAACCTCCTCGCACGTTCGACGAGCTTATGAGCACTCCTATCGACTTCTCAGAATACGTCATGAACCATCTTAAGATCGATAATCTGACTCAAGAGATTCTGGTAGGACCTGCTTTCAACCTTCTCAAAGGCTCATGCAAAAGCTTCGTTGAACTTGAAGGCTATTGTAACACCCCTATTTTTACAATATAGCAGCGGAAGCTAATCTGGGGTATTACTTCATGGAAACAACAATCATAATCATAGAAACGACCCAAAAGAGACGTTTGTTCAAAAGATACGTTATCATTCATTTCAAATCAAAGTTTTACAAAGGCAGGTCCTAAAATCTAGTTACATACAATGTGAATGATAACAAGTTTTAGCCATCTTCAAGTCCATGTCACTCCGTGCCGCAAGTTGCTCAATTACCTGAGATAAACATGCTAAAAAGTCAACACAATGGTTGAGTGAAATTCATATGTTTGATAAATAGTTTGAATACAAGTCATAGTGTAATAATTGTACAAACACAATTATTATGAAAATGGTATTGTTATGATCTTGGGTCACGTTATTATATACCCGTTATTTGTAATAATTGCAACGAATACAATTATCATAGTAACAGTGTATTATTGCGTTATCGTCTTGTTTGGTCTGATTTGGTCTTGGTCTAAGCTCATGGCACACAAACTGACTAGTGTATATATATACCCAAAATGATGTGATATATATATATATATATATATATAGATAATGGCCCTCGGTGTAGGTAATTGCCATATACCTATGAAATTCAAATATAGTGTGTTTGGTTACCTATCTGTAGCATCTCGTATTTTACGGTCAATATTTTAACCGAGCTCTAAATTCCATTTCTAATTTTTAAGGAATTTATTATTTTGTTTTTTTTAGCCGTTTTAACGAAAAATTACCGTTTTAACTAATTCGCGAGCCGTGCTTATGATTGTTATTCGTTTAAATATTCTAAGAAGTTAAAAATTTTATATTTTTCCTCGTTGGCTCGAAAATTTTATTTTTTATAATCCTCGTTGGTTCCCGCGTTTAGCCGAATCCTTGTTGAAAATGTACCTAAACATTTAGTATACTTTTGTTGAATTTATGCTTACACTAAAAATAATACAACAAATATACATATCAAATTTTATAAAAAAAAAAAAAAAAACTTTAAATCCTAAGCCCTCTAGACGCCACCCCTTTGACCCAATCCCACTCCAACACAATTCTCACTTACCAGGGAATGAATTTGACTAGTTTGCATGTGTCAACTATATAAAAGCCCACACTTATCTCATTAATAAACCCATGAATATCAAAAACATTCTTCCTGCTTCTTCTCTTTTGCATCTGACGAACCACAACACCAAAGGAAAACCACCATAAATTTTTTTTCTCCACTATTCCTAATCACTACTACACCCTCCTACAATCAACTACATTAACCTCATCAATACAACAAGCAAAATCACCATGCAAAAGATTTATTAAAATCTTTATTTTTCTAGTTTCTTGAAGTTTTGGGGTGAAGATTTAGTTAAATGATTGAAGACTAGTGTATATGCAAGATTATGGTTGTAATAAAAATCAAAGTTTTTGGATATTAAGGGGTGTTTGGATCGGCTGAATTAAGGGACCAAAAGGACAATTCGATTTGATTATTTTACTTGCATCTTCTAGTGATTGTGAGCCCTCTAAAACCCTCTTTGATATTTTTATTTTATGAATATGAATATGTATATGTTTATGTTTTTATATATTTTGGAATCCACTAGAATGATGTTAAATTGATTTTGAGGTGTTGAATAATTGTTGGTTATGATAGAGGATGGAGATAGGCTAGCTAAGTGAATTTGTGAAGTGGTTTGGTGATGAAAATAGCGTTTGGTATAGTTTTGAAACGGGGCATTTTCTGCAGAAAATTAAAGCCCACTTTTCCGTGTCGTAAAAATGATAAAGTTAAAAACTTGATTAAGATTATGGTATAGCTTGCCAAGACGATCGTTTTCATGTATGGATCGCCTTCTAACTCTTAAAAACGAAGATTCTATGGCAAATTGAAACTAGAAATAGTCATTGTAAAAATCCAGTTTTTGGGGTATAATTAGTTGCTGTCAGGATTTTGAAGGGGCTTTTTCGTCATTTTCTAGTCAGTTTCGGCCTTCGGCCAAAACACGAAAGTTGTTCGGATGGCCGTTTTACTGCCTCGCGAGGTCGATTAAGTCTAGAATCAAGTAAAAATGGGTCTAAACGCTAAGGCAAAATCGGGGTTTTTCATTTTTAATAAACTGCATCAGACCTGATGCAAGGGTATTTTCGTCCATTTCTGTCGGTTTCCGGGTCTCGGCCAAAACTAAAAAGTTGTCAGGAACGTCGTTTTACGTCTAGGTACTTTAGAGTCCGAGATGTGAAAATGTGTTTTAACGGGTCGTTTTTGAAACGGGTCAGATTTTGCAAAGTATAATAAAAAGTTAAAAACTTATAAAAGAATGGGTTGGTTGCTGATTTATGTTAAAAATTGGGGATTTGAGCGTTTTAGAGTCCGTTTGGGCTTAGGAAATGTTAACGAAAATAATTGGGCGATATATATATTATTGGGTGCGTGCCGGTTAGGTCCAAAAATAGTAAGTTTATAATTAGAAACTTTATATGGGTAACTATATATATATGCATAAGATTAAACAAGGGAAAAAAAATGTGGATAAGTATATATAAGTTATTGGCGCGTCGGGGGTTGACGAAAACTTAACATTTTATTAAACGGTAATTAATATCTTACCATAATTGGACTTTCTAAAAATATAAACTTTCCTAAAATATTAACTTGCTAAAAATAGAAACTTTCTTAAAATAGTAACCTGTTAAAAATAGAAATTTTTCGGAAAAGCGTCACAAATTATTGTTGAGCGTATAATGCTAAAGAAAATGACTTAATTAATAAAAACTTAGGGTGTTCATGTGGATTCCATAATATGTAATTATATATATGTGTGTAGTAACTATATTTATTTACTTATGTAATTTATGCATTTT